>OU342743.1:487843307-487864515 GCA_910589775.1 Avena eriantha | reverse complement strand
GCCATGGGTTCAAGGGGAGACGGCGAGGAAACACGTCGTGACGACAGGGACGGTGATTTCGATGTGAGTCGTCTCATCTCTATTTCTATCATCTGTGGCCAGTTATCTATTTTTGAGCTAGATCTTATCTGTTTACTCATGCCGTATGATGTGTTAGGACAACAAGACGATGTATGGCTCCGACTATCATAGTTTAGAGGATGAAGACAGTCCTCTGGTATGTAAACATGGATATGTGCCCGCTAAATTTGTAGCCTTCGAAGGACGAAACGTAGGCAGGAGGTTTCTTCTACGGTGGCAAGGACATCGTGCAATGATGCAGGCGAAGTTGCGGTGTTGTCAAATGGGTAGATCGAGTGGCCCAAATCGATGCAGAAAACGCTGGACAAAACTATGGGAAATGACTGTCGAGTTGAAAGAATCCGTATTCATCTCACTTCTTGACAGTGTTGAGATGAAGCTATGGGAACCAGTTGACACGACCAAGCATAAGCGAAATCTCAGGTGGGTGCAAGACAAGGTTATCAAAGTCGAGAAGGAGAGGGACGCGGCGTTGGCCCTGAAGGCTAAAGCAGAGCAAGAACTGACTCAAGCAAGGAACGATCTCCACCAGGCCAAAGTCCTGCAGTACACACTACGAGTATTGACAAGTGCATGAGGAAAAATGCAGAGAAACAATTGAAGCTGTGCAAGGAAGAGCTAAAAGGAAGGAGCAGACATTCGATACTTGCTCTCACAGGAAGATGCGCATCGGGCCAAGATTAGGAAGATCAAGGAGATGTGTGATAACTAGTTCTATTTAGCTTAAGCTCCGTGCCTTTTAAAGTTGTAATATTTGTACTTGTTGACCTAGCGGTCTGAACTATTGGTACTGGATTCCAGGGAGGAAAAAAATTGCTCTGACCCCGCATCAATTTGTGGAAGAATTTGTGATTTAGATCAATTTCTGCCTCGATTTAGATCTATGTCCCGGATTGGGAACGTAACCGTGGACCAAAGACACCTTTTCTACTAGTGTATTCTGACACTGGTGGTTTGTTTAACGTAATCTATGTGGATCGTGCCGCATGCAAATGGCACAACCACAATTATAAAGTGGAAGCACATACACCCGGTTACTTTGATCCGGGAGCTTCGCCAGATGCAGGGGATGCAGGAGCAGAGAGGCGATGAGATAGACGGGCTCAAGATTAGGCCATAAAGTGGTACCCATTTCCTCCTCATCTGGGCATTATCGGTGAGAACATTGCTGTTTATGTTGCCACGTCGTTGTGCAACATCTGAAATAGTTGCTACTTCGGGGAGTGTGGCAGCTTAAATAATTATTTTTTTATGTGCCACTTACATTCCGTCGTATTTGGAGACCTCCTGCCGCCGCTCAGCAATCGTGGAACCGGTGGATCATTGTTTTCAGATAGTAGCATAATCACAATTCTCGATTCAACTACTGACTGCAACTACTGACTCGGCGTTCCAACCCTAAGTCGCGGTACATTTTACTTAGAGAACATGGGTAGATTGTTTCGCCCAGCAACGTGCCACACAGAAGCGATCAGAATTTAACAGAATTACATATATAGGTTCAAGTTCAACTCTCTTACTATGCATCTTCAGTGCCAGCAGCCTTCTTCCACAGCCTGGGTGCCAAGCTTTCATGTCCAATGGCTTCTTCCATTTCCTGCCTTCTTCTCTTCTTCCTCGGTGCCAATTTTCTTAGCTTCACGTACTCTGCATCGCCGGGACAATGGGCACCAGAATCGTGTCCAACATCATCTTTCCACTCATTTTTAATTTCTTCGGGCAGCAAAATGACATCTTTCCACTCGTTTTTAATTTCTTCGGGCAGCAAAATGACTGACCCGGTAGTCATGTTTCTAACCTTGCGGTGCTTCCTGTCAAAGAAACAGACTGTTGCATAACTGCCCAATATCTACAGAGTAAATAAAACAAAAATTACAATTCAGCACAAACATGTGAACCCCAAGAGACTTTTGCTTACCAGGAGCTAATTGGGTTCGAGCACCACCCTGTCCAAGAATAGAAGGGCGACTCCCAGTTGCAGCAGCTTCTCTACATCCATTACATCACATTTCAGCTCAACTGGCAGCCAAAGCATACCTTTTCATCAACCCAATTAGCTGACTGTCACACGTTATAGGAACCATGATGCCACGTTCATCCATGATGCTGAATTTTGCAGTCTGCTTCGGCCATAATTCAACATGATTACACAGAGCAGCAACCATACCAGATATAGTGCAGATCTGCGCAGGCGCTTCTTCCATCATGAAACAATGGTGTCCATACCTGTTTCCCTTAGAGTCGTACTATAGAGGACTACCGTAACCAGGTAAGGGGGGGTCCGCGCAGATCCACTTGACAGAAAACTGTGGACAAAATATGTTCGTCAGCGATGGGCTAACAAACAATTTGAGGTTCAGTAGCCAACTAGCAGTTGTAACTAGTGCGAATAGCAAAGAGAAGAGTAGATCACCACCCGCTTGTAGACAAACATCTTATTTCTTGATAGCAGGATCTACCATCCTCCGAGTTGCTCGGCTCGTCGGCGGTGGAGTCGGGCTAGAGCCTCGCAATGGCGGCTATGGCATGCGCCATTGGAGCTTACTGGTAGCGACTGGGCGCAGCAACTGGGCGCAGCAACTTGGCCCAGAAGTCAAATGTCCGAAGGGATCGTCCTGCCTGGGGTGGATTCCGACGCTGCCGGTGCAAGGGGAAAGCTAGGAATGGATTTGTGAAATTGGTCAACGCATCGAATCCACTTACCTGCTCGATTTGCCTAAGAGGTTGCCGCATTGGCGCCGTGTCACGGACAGATAACCGACATGTGGGTCCCGACCGTCTACTTCACGGGGCGGTTTAACGGAATGTTTTATATTTGGCAGGGGTGAGATGAGTTTGCCTTGAAATGGCCCCTCTCAGTAGTTGGCGGCCCAACTTTTCGAACGTGGTAATTTCAGGCAACTTAGGTACCGCCATGCGCTGGCCTGCCAACTTCGGTACCGCAGACGAACAAGCCCCTCCTTTCGGGGACCCCCGGGAAGGAGGGGTAGGACCGCCTTGCGCTCGTCATTGTGCTTTCCTTCTTGTCCGCACCCGCTTGCGGGTCGAGGCGCGTCTGGTAGTGCTCGTCTCACTCATAGGTACCTACAACATAGTAGAGACTTAGTCTCCATAGGATGATCATGACATAACAACACTTGCTTGGAGCATACGGTGCTTGTATCTGGGAAACGCCCCTGTCGACCAAGCCATACATCTACTGGGGTCACTGACCGTTGTTTCTGGCCCACGCGCCGAGGCACAATGCGAGGGACCCCCGATCCCATTATGCCGAACGGAGCATGTCGAGGGATATCCCCTGGATATCGCAACCAGACAAGAACTAAGGCAGGCGGCTCGCGTCCGGCTAATAGATCGTAGCCGGACACGGGCACTTCGTACCGGCTACCAGCTGGTAGCCGGAACTAGAAGGGTGACAAGATTCGAGGCCGCTACTACACGACGTAGCCGGGTGCAATCAAGAGGACAGGGCGACATGCCGCATAGTGCACGACACGCCCTGGTTAGCGACAAGACCCACAACTATGAAGCCATACCAAAGACTTTGCTGGTGACACAGGCACAATGGACGGATGCTGACGATAGGCTCGCATGGCCACTTTACACACGATGACCCGCACGACATGTACTTCGACAGGACACACCTTACCAGATATTGTAGATGACCAGTCGGCTAGGGCCTGCCTGTGGGACCCGCCAGCTGGACTGGCCAGTGAGACCATTGCCCCTCTGCCTATATAAGGAGGGGCAAGGCCCTCGTAGAAAGGGTTGAACTCAGGGCATTTAATACGGTAGTTAGATCACACAGCTCGAGGAGAGATTGTATCTCGTATTCTACTCATAGTCAGAGCTAGAGGATAGGAGTTTTACCTCACCATGAGGGCTTCGAACCTGGGTACTTCGTGTGTCTCACTGCACTAGCTCGTACCCATCCTACCTGCGGACGCCGTCGAGAGCTTCCCTTCTAGTCCCCACACCTCTATCTAACCTTTTCAAGTACTGTCGTTCCGAATACAATGATAGTTGGCACCCACCATGGGGCTTCATGGCTTCGACCAGAGTCATGTTCTGCACGGGACCATGCATTTATCCGGTGAGCGCGTGGCCTCCGGCCTAGTGCTTACGCTCGTGTTTCCGGCCTCCTGCGTCTTGTTTCGCCAGAACCACCTTTCCGACAAATGGCTCCATCCTGCTTTTCGGTGACCTTCCCTCTAGGTCGCCACCGTCCAGAGTGTTTCCCTAGGGAGGGTCGTCTCCGTCTCGGAGTCACTGCTCCCAGCAGTGGCGTTTTGGTCGCTTCACGCAGCGTTGAGATCATGATGGCCGGCTCCAGCTCCTAGCCTCGCCATCCTTGGGAGCAGGGGTGACGAGGCCAGAACTTCTTCTGCCCGCCCCGCCACGATTGAAGAACCCGATGGAGGAGATTATTGACCGGCTCGTCACTCCGGTTAACCCGGGACAACCCAGAGGAGACGGAGGTGACCTTCACCATGGAGAGGTAGCTCCTCCTACAGGAGGCCATCGAGTTGGCTGCCACCAAGAAGCAAGTCGACATCACCATGCGTGAGTACGGCTACGCTCACAGCCACACTCCGGCTACCAAAGAGCCGAGACGATGCGGACAAGTGCGACGCCTGGGCGGCGAGCTAGGTGGAAGGATGGAGAGGGATGGCAAGCCGGATCCACCTCCTCTCATTGTTCGGCCTACATACAACACGCCCACCAAGAACCTGAGCGAGACCGGCACCACACCCGGTACAAGAGCTCCTACAGATCGTGGATGAGCAAGCCAATGCCATCCGGCAGATGCACGAGGACCCCAACTTCTCTAGGGGAAGCGAGTCGCCCGGCAACAGCAAGGGTGCACCCCGTGAGACTCAACAGGCTTCCTCTCCTCCTGCAAGATCCTGTAATAGGCGCCACAACTCTGGCTGCAAGGGCCAGCTGCATCAAGAGAAACAGTGAATAGTAACCCCACGTCCCCCTCCACCAGACGGAGCGCCATGACCTGCCGGTTCCCATCTCTTGGGCCGGTAGGAGCGCCGAACCCGACTGTCCGGATGCCCGTGACCACACCGAGCTCCTAGCACAAGCGCACACACGTAAGAGGAAGGTTCCACCAGCCGTTTTTTTTGGACCCTGCATCCAGAACGAACCCTTTCCGAATAAGTTTACCCTACAGCAGGACACCCCCAAGTACGACAACCATGAAGCCAGAAGACTGGCTGACCGACCATGCCACGACAGTCGGGATTGCCCATGGGAACAAGCGCATAGCGGTGCGCTACGTCCCCCTCATGCTAACCGGCTCGGCAAGGACATGGCTCAACAGCCTCATGCCCAACAGCATCAACTCCTGGCCGGACTTTGAGAGGGTCTTTTTCCACAACTTCAATGGCACGTACAGCGTCCGGGTCACCCTCGCTCGACCTGGCCCTGTGTGTCAGGGCAACCACGAGTCGTACAACGAGTACCTCCGCCAGTGGACCGAACTGCGCAACACTTACGAGAGCATCCTAGAGAGCAAGGCGATCGGGTTCTTTCTCGAGGGGTGCCGAGAAGGCACCATGCTTCACCACCGGCTACTGTGTGACGAGCCGAAAACCATGTTGGAGCTCATGACGGTCACAGACCAGTATACCACAGATGATGCCGCGATGAAGAAACCCCTCCGCATAAATGCAGATGGGCGAGCGAAACCCATGGAGCCGTCTCGCGACCGGCCAAGTAACCCGGGCGGAGAAGCCGGATCCTCCAGGCGGCATGACAACGACAACCGGTTCCATGGGGACTTCCAACCTGGTCAGCAGAAGCCCCGCAACCATGCAAGGCAGGTCAATGCTATGGAGGGCGCACCCGATGTGCCGGCTGGCGATGCAGGAAGACAGAAGCCGCGGTTCACCTCCGACACAATGTTCGATGGCCCATGCAAGTGGCACAATGGACCCTTCAAACTGGCTACCCACACCACTCGGAACTGTAGCTAAACCCGCCAGATGAAGGACCAAGGAGGCCACCCTCGTCTACCACAGCCCACTCTAGGCGACCACCACCACCACCGGCTTGGGAGCTGGCAACGGCGGCAACAACAACATGGCTACCCTCAGCCGCACGCCACTTACCATATCTTCAAGACCAAGCAGGATGACAAGCACAGCCATAGACGGCGCTCCAAGGAGGTCAACGCCATCATCTCCCCAGTCCCCCAATACCTGAACTGGTCAGAGACCCCCATCGCCTAGGGCTAGGAGGATCATCCGGATTGCCTCCTAAATCTTGTGGGCTACGCAATGCTGCTTGACCCTCTCATCGTCTCCAACGAGTGCATGTTGCTTCTCGCACGTCCTCATTGATGGAGGTAATAGCCTCAACCTGCTCTATTGGCCCTCCCTGGAGAAGCTCGGCATCCGTGAGTGCAACCTGCGCTTGACTACCATGACATTCCATGGTGTGCTGCCGGGGCTCGTCTGCGCCCCATTGGGTAAAATCTAGCTGGACGTCATCTTCAGAACCGAGGAGAACTTCCGACATGACCTAGTATTGTTTGAGGTGGTGAACCTTACAAGATCCTACCATGCTCTCCTCGGGTGCCCCGCCCTCTCCAAGTTCATGGCTGCCACTGGTAAGGATCTCGAGGTCGGCACCGACGACAACTCCGACGACGAGCCGGGGAGGAGTGGCATACGGCCGTGGTGGAGGTGAAGGAGTTGCTGGCCGCCAACGCCACTGAGGATGACGCCTCCCCTGCCGCCTCACTGGCGATCTTGCTGCCACACTCGAGCTGACGGTGAAGGAGATCCGGCTGCCCGCATAGCCATCAGCAGCAACCAGACCTTGGAGCAGAAGCTCGCGGCTGCCAACGGGACCTCCCAGAGTAAGACCCTTCATCTAGATTCGATTGCTAGATGCTCTCGTCTTTCTGCTCTTCCAACGTTTTTTTTGCTGATAGTCGGTTTCTGTAGCCATCATGGTGTGTGCTCAGCGAGTTATCGATCGTCTAAAGAAGGCGAATGACTGGCTGAGCAAGTCCAATTCTACGCTTCGGCAACAGAATAAGGACTATCACGCCAGGACGGACTCTCTAGAGGCCACCATCAAGGAGTGCAACGGCGCCCTCGCCAGCCGGGCCCAGGCCTTTGATCTCCTCGAAGCCCAAAGCAAGGACCACGAGAGGAGGTCAAACGGCTGATGGTTCGGGAGAAGGCTCTTGGAGGAGCTGATGCAGGTTGGGCACACCCGCCATGGGTAATTTTTCCTCCGACTAACCTCGTCTCTCTGGATCTGGTAGCCGGATCGCGGATGAGCAAGCCAATGCCATCCAACAGATGCACGAGGACCCCAACTGCTCTAGGGGAAGCGAGCACCCGGCAACAGCAAGGGTGCACCCCGTGAGACTCAATAGGCTTCCTCTCCTCCTGCAAGATCCCGTAATAGGCGCCACAACTCGGGCCACACGGGCCAGCTACATCAAGAGAAGATAGTGAATAGTAACCCACCACGTCCCCCTCCACCAGACGGAGCGCCATGACCTGCCGGTTCCCATCTCTTGGGCCGGGTAGGAGCGCCGAACCCGGACCGTCCGGATGCCCGTGACCACACCGAGCTCCTAGCACAAGCGCACAACACGTAAGAGGAAGGTTCCACCAGCCGTTTTTTTGGGACCCCGCATCCAGAACGAACCCTTTCGAATAAGTTTACCCTACAGCAGGACACCCCCAAGTACGACAACAGCATGAAGCCAGAAGACTGGCTGACCGACCATGCCACGACAGTCAGGATTGCCCATGGGAAACAAGCGCATAGCGGTGCGCCTACGTCCCCTCATGCTAACCGGCTCGGCAAGGACATGGCTCAACAACCTTCATGCCCAACAGCATCAACTCCTGGTCGGACTTCGAGAGGGTCTTTTTCCGCAACTTCAATGGCCACGTACAAGCGTCCGGGTCACCTCGCGACCTGGCCCTTGTGTCCAGGGCGACCACGAGTCGTACAATGAGTACCTCGCTAGGTGGACCAAACTGCGCAACACTTACGAAGGCATCCTAGAGAGCAAGGCGATCGGGTTCTTTCTCGATGGGTGCCGAGAAGGCAACCATGCTTCACCACCGGCTACTGCGTGACGAGCTGAAAACCATTGGCGGAGCTCATGATGGTCGTGGACCAGTATACCACGGATGATGCCGTGATGAAGAAACCCCTCCGCGTAATGCTGATGGGCGACCGACTCCCACAGAGCCGTCTCGCGACCGGCCCAAGTACCCGGGCGGAGAAGCCGGATCCTCCAGGCAGCGTGGACAACGACAACCTATTCCATGGGACTTCCCAACCTGGTTCAGCAGAAGCCCCGCTACCACGCAAGGCAGGTCAATGCTATGGAGGGCGCACCCGATGTGTCGGCTGGGGATGCAAGAAGACAGAAGCCGTGGTTCACCTCCGAAGAAATGTTCGATGGCCCATGCAAGTGGCACAACGGACCCATCAAACCGGCTACGCACCACACTCGGAACTGTAGGCTAGACCCGCAGATTAAGGACCAAGGGGTCAGCCCTCGTCTACCACCAGCCCCCTCCAGGCGGACCACCACCACCGGCTAGCGGAGCTGGCAACGGCGGCAACAACAACAATTGCTACCCTCAGCCGCACGCCACTTACCACATCTTCAAGACCAAGCAGGACGACAAGCACAGCCGTAGACGGCACTCCAAGGAGGTCACGCCATCATCTCCCCGGTCCCCCAATACATGAACTGGTCGGAGACCCCCATCACCTAGGGCCAGGAGGATCATCCGGATCGCCTCCTGAATCTTGTGGGCTACGCAATGGTGCTTGACCCCCTCATCGTCTCCAACGAGTGCATGCCGCTTCTCGCTCGTCCTCATTGACGGAGGTAATAGCCTCAACCTGCTCTATCGGCTCTCCCTGGAGAAGCTCGGCATCCGTGAGTGCAACCTGCGCCCGACTACCACGACATTCATGGTGTGCTGCCAGGGCCGACTTGCGCCCCATTGGGTGAAATCCAGCTGGACATCATCTTCGGAACAGAGCAAAACATCCGACATGACCCAGTATTGTTTGAGGTGGTGAAATTTACAAGATCCTACCACGCTCTCCTCGGGCGCCCCGCCCTCTCCAAGTTCATGGCTGCCACCGGTAAGGATCTCGTGGTCGTCACCGAAGATAACTCCGACGACGAGCCGAGGGAGGAGTGGCGGACGGCGGTGGCGGAGGCGAAGGAGTCACTGGCCGCCAACGCCACTGATGACGACGCCGCCCCTACCGCCTCACTGGCGATCTTGCTGCCACACTCGAGCTGACGGTGAAGGAGATCGGCTGCTCGAGGCCATAGCCGGCGACAACCAGACCTTGGAGCAGAGGCTCGCGGCTGCCAACGGGACCATCCCAGAGTAAGACCCTTCATCTAGATTCAATTGTCGGATGCTCTCGTCTTTCTGCTCTTCCAACGTTTTTTTGTGCTGAGTCGGTTTCTGCAGCCATCATGGTGTGCGCTCAGGCGGGTTATCCGATCGTCTAAAGAAGGCGAAACGACCGGCTGAGCAAGTCCAATTCTACCCTCCGGCAACATAATAAGGACTGGCACGCCAAGACGGACTCTCTGGAGGCCACCATCAAGGAGCGCAACGCCGCCCTCGCCAGCCGGGCCCATGCCTTTGACCTTCTCGAAGCCCAAAGCAAGGACCACAAGAAGGAGGTCAAACGGCTGATGGTTCGGGAGAAGGCTCTGGTGGAGGAGCTGATGCAGGTTGGGCACACCGCCATGGGTAAGTTTTCCCCCGACTAACCTCGTCTCTCTGGATCTGGTAGCCAGATGTAACATTCCTTTTGTCTGACAGCATTTTATCCCGGCATAGACCTGCTGGCGTATAACCGTTTGCAGGAGAATTGGCCAGGGGAGCAATAATTGTCTAAGATCTGGTTGGTCTTCTGAGCGAGGATGCTGCTAAGATCTGCCAAGCAACTCAAGCGGTCTTCACATTCCTATTGCCGGACGCGCTGGTTCCGGAGACGATGGCGCAGCTATCGACCAAGGTGGCAGAGGTTGCCGGCTACCGTCGATCGCCTGAGGGATCTGGCGGTGCGAGATGGAGTAGAGATGGCCTTGGCCTTCATGCTCTCTTGGTACAAGGACACCCGCATCAAGAAGATCAACGGGGGCTTCCGCGCTGGTGTTGACCTTGCTGCCATCTGCCAAGCCCATCCGGAGCTCCACGCCTCCGCTATCAAGATCACCGACTACGCGGACGTCGACGAAGTCCTCACCGACTCGGATTCTGCCTGGACGCCTGATGCGGAAGCCTCGTCGCAGCCGACTGGTGGGGACGTCAGAGCCGGATCTGCCAACGCGCCTCCTCCGCCTCTCGAGACCGCCTCTAGCCAGGATCGTCCCATGGCAAGGGCCCTGCCGCCTAGATATAATCCCCAGAATGGCGGGTGAACTTGAAGTTATTTTGTTTTATTGAACCTTGTCGTCTGTGCCGGCTGTCTCTAGCGTCAGGTGAACTTATGGGAGCTTCGTCTCCCTCTTTTATCTCATAGTAATATTGGCTTGCTTCCATCTTGTGATTTTCTGTATGCTTTGAAGTTTTGATATTTTGCCGGTTAAACTTATCTGACTACCTTCACCCTACTGAACTCCTTTAGCCAGGGGAAATTCAACTCTAGTGGGGGCGTGCCAGCGCACCCACTGGGTGTAGCCCCCGAGATTCGGAGTAGCTGGCGCAGCCAGGTGCTTCAAATCTTCTTCTTTCTTTTCTTTAAGTCTTTAGCTTCGTCCGGCTAGGCACCTCTAGCCCGATACCATAACTTGGGAGGTGCCTGGTTACTTTCACCGGCAGCACGCCTGTAGCCGGGGGAACATCAATTCTAGTGGGGGCGCGCCAGCGCACCCACTAGGTGTAGCCCCCGAGATTCAGAGTAGCTGGCGTAGCCAGATGCTTCGAATCTTCCTCTTCCTTTTCTTCCTGCCGTTGCCCTCACCTGGGCTCCAAATATCCGGCTAAACGCCTTTAGCCAGTCGGAAACTACAAGATTCCACTGGGGGGCGCGATCGCACCCAGTGGGTGTAGCCCCCCGAGATTCGGAGAGCTTGATGAAGGCAAGGACTTTGAATCTTCCTTCTTCTTTAACTCTGACTCGATGCAGTCATACAAAACAAACATATATATATTCCCACTCATTAATAGGTTAGTCGGTTAAGATAGTGCTTGTTAACCAGAGGACAGCATTTAGTTTTTTCAAAAACTAGCTTCGCTTCTCTGGATACTTAGTCACTTTCCCGTGCGCTTTGCTGTTCATGCTGCGTCCTTGTCGGGGGAATGTTTGTTTGCGGTACCAAACTTGGTGGGTGAGCGCACCACGGTACCCAAGTTGCCATCAATTGCGCGGAGGGGCCATAGTAGCTTCGCCAATTGTCCAGAAGGGCCAAATGGGGGTGAATACAAATCTAACGGCCAAACGGTCGTTTGAACCAGACGAAAAATGGTTGAACTCAAATACCGCCGTTAGGTCAACTCTTCTTGGCCCGCCATGTCAGTATTCCCTGTTATCTTTTGCGGTCGTGGACTAGCTTACCCCTGCGTGGACCAGATCCCTGAGCGGACGAGATCTATTTCTCCCCTGCTCTGGTCTTCTCCCCTGCTCCCCTCCCCATAACATTTTCTCAGCTCTGGCTGCTCGTCTCAGATCGGAGCTTGCACTTGCTCTGATTTGCATCTCCGCCATGTCCGGTCAACCTCCCACGCCTCTATCAAAGCTCGCAGCCGTCGCCGTTGCATCATCCGCCGTATCGGAGCTTCGCGTCCTCGGACTAATATCTCGCCTCTGGCTAGTCCTTCTCGCACGGCGGAGCGCGTCCCGTCGGGCGATCCAGGCCGGCGACCAGCCTCGGGAAGTTGCGTGCTGCCGCGCACCCTAGGCATGGTAGCCCTGGCACAGCAATTCGACGACCACGCTCTCATGGCCACTGTGCTGGGCGTCCGTCCCGCCGTGTCGCCAGCAGAGCTACTGTCGGCTTTCAGGTCTCGTTTTGGGATCAGACGAAATGAGGTCAACAGTGAGGTATGCGCGCCGCCATTCCATTTTTTCGTCTGGTTCGAGCATAGCTCAGACACCGAGCGTGTTCTGCATTCTTCCCGTTCTTTCGAGTGTTGCGGGGAGAAAATGAGCTTCATGCGTTGGCATGTGGGTGGGACGATCGCTTGGGGAAGCTTCGTTTCTTCTCCAAACTCGGCTTTGACAGCCTCCCATTGGATGCTTGGCAGCCGGAGGTCCTCAATAAGGTCGTTAGTAGCCTTGGCGGCGAGCTGGTGGAAATGGTGCCACCGAGCGATAGATGGGTCATCGAGGTAAAGGCGTGGCTGAAAGATCCTGACACCATTCCTAAGATGTACGAGGTGCAGATTCCAAGCAGGGCAGGGCGACAGCTTTGCTGGAAGCACCCGGTCATCATCCACCTGGAGGAGGTTCTGGACTCGGTACATGGCATTCAGGGCCCCGAAGAGGCTGCCAGAAAGCGCCCTCGTCACCTGCAGTGTTGGCCTGGAAGGATCGATGGCACAAGACCGCCACCGTTTCGTGAGGGGGCACATATTTTTGGTGGGGGGACCGGGCTTGGACGAGCTGGTGGTTTTGATTTCCCTCGAGTGAAGACAGAGCTGTAGTGAATTGCCGTGGTATGTGTGGCTAATGAATTTGTAGTATGGAGAGCGTAGCAGGAAGTTATCATCGACTAAAAATGTGTAATAGTTTGAATCGATGTAGTACGTGTGTGTAATAGTTTGAAGTAGTATGTGTGTGTAATAGTTTGAATCGATGTAGTATGTGTGGGTAATGAATTTGATGTAGTTTGTGTGCGTGTAATAGTTTGAATCGATGTAGTTGAACACCGTGCTTTATAATTTCTGTGAATAACCAAGGACAACCTCATGAAAAGAGGGTGGTCTGGCAATGAGCAATGTCAATTCTGTGGATGCCAGGAAAATGTAGTCCATCTCCTCTTCAAGTACTCCCTTCGTTTCAAAATATAAGATGTTTTAGCTTTGTGAATGGAGCTTATCCAGACATCTTTTAGTGATGGTGCTTGCTAAACCTAGATGAACCTACATACTAAAAGGGGACTAGATACACTTCATTCACAAAGCTAAAACATCTTATATTTTGAAACGGAGGGAGTACAAGGTAGCTACATTTGTAACATGTTGAACTATAGGACGATTTTGCAGGCAACACAAGACAAAGGAAAAAATGGTTTACAGCACAGACAGCAGACGCAAAATCTGTAGTCTGGGATAAAAAGATGCCAGTTAACTTGATTGAACCATGACTAGTAATTGAAGGAAATAGGTACTTGATAGTATTTGCTTACAACAGTAGTATTTCCATACAAAAGGGTCTTATACCTGCACAAAAGTGGGCTAAACTTGCTACTAGTTTATAGAACAATTCGTCACCATTTCATCTACAAAAGTCATTCTTCAGTCTGAACTTAACTATTCTACACTGAAGAAACTACAGATCTCCACCAGAAAAGTTTGGCTGGCCAATTGCCTTGAGAGGACATAAGTTCTTTGATTATTTAACCCTAACTGATCTATTGCCTTCCTGCCAAACTACAAGAAATTTGCATCGTTCATGCACGAGCGATTTGCGTGCGCCAATCCCGGTTCAGTTGGACCATTTGCGTCGGCGCAACGATTTCTTCGAAAACTGAAATTCGACATCTCCTTCTCGGGATCGTAGGTCCGTGTGAACTTGAACCTGAATTCCGGGGCTGAGCTGATGCCCGCCGCCGGCTCCGGCTGTTAAACAATCCAGCATTCTGAGTGGAGACGCTTGGTCGCAGCCACGGTAAGGCCTTCGACGGTGCGTAGGATGGAGGATCTTTGCCGCAGATGGCGTGCTCCCAGCCTACCCCATTGAGGTAAGGTAGTCCGTGCCGAAGCGTGGACGCGAGAGTTCCTAGACCTTGGCGCTGCCCTGTTCGAGGGTGTGTATCCTCGGTGGCGGCATGCTCTCATGAACGATTTGATACGTACCTTGTTCCCATTGCCTAGAGCATGTTGTAATTCCGCCCGCGCAACTCCACAATGCTCTCTTGGCCCTGCTTACCGCATCTGGCACCGACGACGGTGAAGTCGTCGCCGCGGCAGATTCGGCACATTTGGGGAAATCATCCCCTGGCAGGGCAATGGGAGACCGGCCTTAAAGTAGAGCTTCATGGCCTGCCTTAGAGAGGCTAAAAATACCCTAGTTTCGGGGTCTGTCGCGGCGGCGGCGGCTTAGGCGGGCACATGTTACCCTAGTTGGTGCGGCGCGGAGGAGCTGCGCAAGGTGAAGTGTGGTTAGTCGGAGAAGGGGAGTGAAAGACTGACAGTAGGTTTGGACTACGGGCACGCGTGAAAATAAGCATTTCCCATTTCCTTAGAGGGTAATAATTCGACACTCGTTGCATTAACATCTCAATCTTTATTTCCCTTCTCAGCATAAGAGTGTGAACGTATTAAAAAGATCGGTCGTGGCTATCCACCTCATCGGGCAATGTACCAGGACAGGTAGGATACGGGACCGGGTTTCATTTTAGAAATGTTGACGACTATGCCATTATGTTTATACGATATTATTTATATGCCACCATGTACTGTCGGGTGTAGCAAACACCATCAGAAACAGGGGATAATGACGTGGTGTCTTTTATTTTTTTAAAGGGCATCAGAAACAGGGGATGCCGACGTGGCATGTTTTCTGACTGGCGGGCCCGCCCCCTCCACCTTCGACGGCGCGCATCCTAGGTTCGAGGGGTGGTGCCTCCCACCAACACATTATTGTGCAATTTTCCATGTGGGACCTAAATTCCGGCGCTGAGCTGATGCCCGTGTCGAACACAGAGAATTCTGAAAGAACTACTAAAAATAAATACTTTGAATTCTGGAAGTACTAAATTGAAATACATTACAATTTTGTCTGAAAGGTAATACGCATTCTGATCATCGGAATACTATAAATACGGTACAAATTTATACTTCGAAAAATAGACCTGAAAATGCTAGCAAATAACCTAGGATGAATATATGATTCATTCTCCCTATATATTTTGTTGTCGTCAGCTCCCGCGTGCTGCAACACATGTTCAGAGAACTCTCTCCGTCTGCAGTGTGCTACCAGTATCTCGTACAGAGGGTAAGGCCTTGGTGTATGTTCCAGACTTAAGGCATACATTACCATTGTTGGTTCCACTTCCCAGGCTTGAACCTCATGATCGTACAGTCTGATAAAATTCCTGTAGTATATGCAACCGGGTTTGACTGTGGGGTGTAACCTGGTGTCAATGGAGATAGACCGATTGCAACCAACGAAGAGGGCATGACTTCCAATGTTGCCGACGGCCTCGAGAGAGTGGTTCTCCGTGTCCACCCGGTACAACACCGGTTGCCCTTTGGCGAAATCCCCGTTCAACACAAGAAGCAGATCACCATCTGACTCCGCAAGGTAAAATTTGTAGGTTCCGCGTACCTGTTCAAAGACTGGAGCCAAAATTATTTTGGCCATCGTGATAGTGCTCGCGCGCTGCTCTAACTGGATGTTGGTCGACAAGATGTCTCCATTCTCAAGTAATGCATATACTTCCCCTCAGAATGTCGTCATGCAGACCAGAAGCGTATCAGGAGGTGGCGAATACAATCCTTCTCCAAATGATCCATTGATTTGCCCCGTTGGGGTGATCTCATCGGCCCATGCAATATGATCTGGATAATTAGTGCAAACGAACACCATCGTCGGGGACTTTGTCACAACGACAGATTGCAGAAGATCAGATGGTATGTGTGCTTGAAACTCAGTGTTAGACTTGTGAGTGATTGGGTTCAGAAGCCGAATCTGGTACGGCTCCACCCTCTGAGTAAGCATGATGACGCCACGAGAAACATCGATGAAGTAGAATCTTTTGGAAGAAGAGGGCATCAGTTAGCACTAAGATGTTTACAATGGAAAATACCAATAAATATCTGATGTGAATGTGAACCTACGATGGACGTCCATTAGATTTGTCCTGAAGCAACGACTAGTGGCGAGGTTGAGGAATGTGAAGTCGCCAACGTCTGGAAGTGTGTTATCTATCATGATCCAGTTGTTGAGATGGAATTCGGGCACCTTTAAAGTTCAGCGCCAATCGGTGCAGACTTCCCGACAAGCAGCATAGGTGTCGACGTACTCCTCTTTCTCCAGCAAATAGTCGGCGATCTTGCGAAGTGGGTCGGCGGGGAGATCGGCCCAGTTCCTCTTCATCCGGCTACTGGCCATGGCTTACGTGCGGGAATATTTTGATTGAGGAAGAAAGAAGAACTACCACTGCAAGGAGAAGAAGAAGAGGGTAACAGACGAGGGAGATGAATCGGAACTGCCACTGTGAGGAGACGATGAGACAGGGGAGAAGAAGCGGAACTGCCAATTCAAGTTTGGATCAACGGGCTTTTTTCCGGAACTAGCGCATGGACCAGCCATGCACTGCATGCAAGTCTTGATCAAACAGACTGACATGTGGGACCTACTAAAATTCCGTGAAGTTCTCCCCGTGTATAGTGCGCTGATAGGTGGCATGTTTTCTGACAGGCGGGCCCGCCTCCTCCACCTACGATGGCGCGCGTCCCAGGTTCGAGGGCTGGTGCCACCCACCAACACATTATTGTGCAATTTTCCATGCTTTGTCGCAACCAGCTCCGCTCCGCTCCTCTCCTCTGCTCCTGCCGCCGCCACTCCGCTCAGTCGTGCACCGCTCTCGGCGTCCCCTTGGGCCGTCGTCCTCCCGCCCTCCCCTCCCTGCCTTGTCTCATTGCCGCTACCCACCGCCCAGGCGCGTCTGGAAACGAAAACCAAGAGTCGGCCGTTAGGTTAGGGGCCCAACGACGCCGGTGATCTGGATCCCGCTCGGAGATGGATCCTGCGAGGCTTGAGAGCACGGATATGTGTCCTGTGCGGCTAGAGAGCACAGAATCTCCTTCAAGTCTGGAGAGCACAGAGGACAACGAAGCGGGGGGAGAGGTAGCGGGGTGCAGAGCTTTGGAGGTATGGAGCCCGGGGAAGGTGTCGTGCGTCCACATTGAAAGGTAAGAACTGTGATTCCTTATTTGCATGCCCCAATTAGCGTTTATAGTCCCGTGGTGATGCGAAGGATATGGGTTGGTAACCGAAGGACGTATGTACAGCTTGTCCTTGAGCATGATTCTTTGTCAAGGAAGCATGAAGGCACTGAAACATGTGGCGGTGCAGATGATGATGAGAAAGCATATCCAGACGTGGCTGCTGACCCTGATAGGATGGAGAGTAGGGAATATTTGGTTGATTTGAACTTTGAGCCTGACTATGGGACTGATGAGGAAGAGGAATGTGAAGATGTGGAAATGGGATGTAGATACGACGACGAAGACGTGGACATGCCAGTGATACACTTTGACAGGGACAATCCTACAATTGATGAGGGGACTGTCTTTGATAATGTGGAGGACTCAAGATATGCAGTTGCAACCTATGCAATCAGAGTTGGGTTCGAATTTATCATTGAAAAGAGCGACCAAAAGAGATTTAGGGTGCACAGTAGGGAAAGTAATGTGTGTAAATGGAGATTACATGCATCTCCAATGCGGGGTGGACACCCATTTCAGGTTGCAAGAGCTACATTTAGTTTCAGTCTTTCTCATATTTATTCTGCTGATAACTAGCTCTGAATTATTTGGATTCTTATCGAATGCAGATCAAAGTAAACACGAAGGAACACAACTGCCCTAATACTTCTTTAAGTGGTTAAAATTAGACCGGCGACTATCAAGTGGATTGCTGCTACTGTACTTGACTAGGTGAGGCAGGATCATAACATTGGACCAGCTGAACTCAGAGCAAAGATTAGCAAAAAGTTTAACGTTCTGATTCATTATCAGAGAGTCTTTGATGGGAAGGAGATGGCTCTAGACTTCATTCAAGGCAAGTGGAATGACAGTTTTCATATGTTGTATAGTTCCAAAGCTCAGGTAGAGAAAACATCACCTGGTAGTGTTGTTGACATCGATTACGAGGTTGTGAAAGGGAGAGAGAAAAGGTCTCGAGGGGGGGTCAGGTATAAGTAGGCAGATAAGATATGCTTCAGGAGATGTTTTGTCTGCCTGAAGGCATGCTGGAAGGGGTTCCTAGACGGCTGCAGGCCATACTTGGCAATAGGCACAACTTCTTTAACAAGGAAGTTCAGGGGACATGTTGTTTCTTCTTGTGCTTTGGACACGCATAATTGGCCTCTACCCGTATCTTATGTTGTTCTTGAGGGTGAATCAAATGAAAGCTGGACATGGTTCATGCAGAGACTACGGGAAGTAATTGGTCACCCTGAAGGTTTGGTGATACACACCGGTGCATCCGAGGGTCTTGAGAATGCTGTTGATGATGTGTTTCCTAGGGTTGAGCATAGGGAATGCAAGCGGCACCTCGCTACTAACTTCACGAAGAAGTTCGAAGGAAAGATCTTTGAAGAGGACTTGTGGCGATCAGCATACACATACATCCCAAGCACGCATGCTACTTACTTGCAGAACATGTATGTAGTTCCAAAGGTGAAAAAATACCTTGAGGAACATCACACCAAGCTATGGGCCAGAAGCAAGTTTGGTGAGTTAAGCAGGGTGGATTTTGTATGCAATAATTTGGCAGAGAGTTTCAATGATAAGATTTCAGGCATGAAGACACTTGGAATTGTTATTTTGTTGGATGCAATAAGACAGTGCATAATGGTGAAGATAGATTTAAGGCAAAGAATTTGTGCAAGAAAAATTTTAGGCCATAAAATAGTTCCAAAGGTGGTTATGTTACTTAATGCAAGAACTAGGGCAATGAGAGCCATAAAGATGAGGGTGGTCAGAAGTTCCAGAACATTGGCTGAGGTTTATGCAGAATACAAGCATGGAAGTGAACGGAGGTACACTGTAGACATTGGAAACAAGACTTGTTCATGCAGGCAGTGGCAGATTATTGGTCTGTCATGTCACCATGCAATTTACTTCATCTTAAAGCTTAGAGGTAACGGAGCTGAAATAGAGAACTATGTCGACAACTATTTCTCCGTGGACAAGTCTGCTGCAACTTATCCAGAAAACGTACCACCTATGGCCGATGAAAATGATTGGGATATGTCGATCCAGGGTTCAAACTTCAACCACCAGTTCTTAGGAGGCCACCTGGGAGGCCTAGAAAGCTAAGGATCGTAGCCTCCACCGATAAAGGTCCAAGGCTTGGTGCTAGGAAAGGAAATGCAGACATTGTGGCGGGTTTGGCCATATTAAGAGGTTGTGCAAAAACCCAGTTACACATGCTATTGTCCCTGTTCACACCCTGGTGGCAGAAAATGAGGCTTCTCGGCCCGAACTGGCGGAAGAGCAGCACGAAGACGGTGATGAGAACTCGGAGGAAAACGTACGTAAGCAGCCCATTTATGAAGAAGTGGAGGTGCCGGCAAGAAAAGGGTGTGAAAAGAAACAAAGGGTAAGCGGAACAGGAGGAAATGGCAAATAATGGAGGTGTATTAGGAATATGAAGAAGTTTCAGGGTTGATTGAGGATGTTCTTGAGGATCTTTCGGCTAACTGCAGGAGAAATAATAAATCCCTGCCAATTTCATCTTTGTACGATTCTCCGGATGAAAGGTAAGCTTAAAAATTGATTTATTTGCCATTTTATCATTTTTTTATCCTCATCAACTAATGCTTAATGCAGCGTGGGCTAGCAGACTAATAAGAGGAGCAGAAAGAGGCGGGCACAGTAACGTCCTATGTTGACTTGTATCATTGAAACTAAACTAGCCGTGTCGTATTTATTTATATCTTGCGCGTGCAACGTGTCTGTGATGGGGTCATGTGGACCAGATTACATTTTTTTAAAATATTATTATATTAATTTTTTACCTGCGTTTGGACGCGGCTACTAGTTCCCATCTCCCTTGCATTCCCATCTCCTCTGGCGCACTCCAGAAATTATGGTTGTGCCATCAAGTAGCAGAGTCAGCGTATAGTCCCATCAGGTGTGAACGCAATGACTTTGTTTGTTCAGAATTTGACCAACTTTTGATTAGTTTGAAAGACAGAGAAACCTAAAACATGTATCTAGACATGTTTTGGGTATAGACACATTTATTAAATATCTAAAAAACTAAGTCAGTTATTATCTGGACAGGAGTAGTACACTATTACAACACACTCAATCCCTTCTCCTTAGGCGCCACTCCAAATTACGGCTGTGCATCCAAGTGCTGGGAGCAGGAGTCAGCGTATTGTCCCATCAGATATGCCAGGGGAACCGCGCGAACTTTATTTCAGGATCGGACGAGTTTCGAATCGACTAGTTTCAAAGACAAAGACAACTAAAACATGGCCCAACAATATACAGATTATGACGATAATCGACCATGACTCACAGGTGACCCCCAGATCCAAGAGCGCATTAGATACCGTACATGGATCTAATTTATGCTTAAGTGGCCCTATTCAACTATGGACCTGCTCTCGCAGTCTCCATCATTGACCGACGTTGTCTGCGTCGCCGCAAAGCCGTCCCTCCGCGTCCGGAATCGATGCTGACGTCCGGCAAGCGTTCCTCCTCCTCATGGAATCTTCACGGTGTGCTAGCATCGATAACGGTGGAGGTCGTACGCCTAGGAACTACCCCAGAAAGCGCTGCCTCCCTTCGGGGTTGCGCAGATCCGGGTGGATCTCCCGCCGGTGGGTTCTGCACAGCTCAATCAACGCAGCCCGCGTCCTTCTTGAATAGCTTTCGCTAGTACGCGCTCGTCACGCAAGTACCGCACCATTGCCCTCTTTCTGCTCCGACAATTGGCGGCGGTGCTCCTTGATCATGCCTGCCAACGCGTTGTCCGCGCAAGAGCGGCGTGACAGGAACCACCCGACGTAGATGAGCTCGAAGCCGGCCGGAAGCCTCTCTAACGGCGGCGCGAGTATGCCGTAGTGGGCGAACATCTGAGCCTCGTGCAAGCTGAGTTTGGGCGCTCCCTCTCCATGGCGATGAAGGAACACGATCTGATTTTCGGCCCCGAGGTTAAGGGGATAAAGGCAAGGACGTAGGCCTAG
>OU342743.1:487702082-487843207 GCA_910589775.1 Avena eriantha | reverse complement strand
TGGATCAACTAGAGTCATCGCATGTGTGTTCTTTTCACTGACCACATATGGATCCACCAAAGTCATTGCATGTGTGTTCATTCCACAAACCACATATGTATCCACCAGAGTCATTACATGTGTGTTCTTTTGGTGAAACACATATGGATCAACCAATGTCATTACATGTGTATTCTTTTCACAAACCACATATGGATCCACCAGAGTCATTGCATGTATGTTCTTTTCACAAACCACATTTCGATCAACCAATGTCATTGCATGTGTGTTCTATTCATGAACCACATATGGATCCACTAGAGTCATTGCATGTATGTTCTTTCCATAAACCACATGGATCCACTATAGTCATTGCATGTGTGTTCTTTTCATGAACCACACATGGACCCACTAGTGTGATTGCATGTGTGTTCTTTTCACAAAACCAGCACTAGAGTCATTGCATGTGTTTTCTTTTCATGAACTACAGCTAGAGTCATTACATGTGTGTTCTTTTCATGAAACTAGCACTAGAGTCATCGCATGTGTTTTCTTTTCACAAACCACATATGGATCCTCCAGAGTCATTGCATGTGTGTTCTTTTCACAAACCACATGGATCCACTGATTTCATTGCATGTGTGTTCTTTTCACAAACCACATATGGATCCACTAGAGTCATTGCATGTACGTTGTTTTCATAAAACACATGGATCAACCAATGTCATTGCATGTGTGTTCTTTTCACAAACAAGATATGGATCCACCAGAGTCATTGCATGTCCGAAAAGGCTAGAAAAAGGGCGTGCTCTCGGGAAGTTGCGACCGCGTCGCTGCTGCTGCCTGCACGTGGCGGGCACGGAGTGCCTCACGTGTTTTACCAACCTTCTCCTGTGCTGACACGTGTGATGACCCACGAGTATAGGGGGTGTATCGCTGTATTTTCGATAGGTAAGAGTGTCTAAACCAACGAGGAGCAGAAGGTGCTGGCTAGTGGTAGGGATCAGGAATTCTCTGCAAATACTTAGCAAACGGGATTTTAGGGGTTTTTGATAAAGCAAGTAAACAAAGTACGAGTAAATAAAAGACATTAGGAATAAATGCAGCAAGTGGCCCAATCCTTTATGCAGCAAAGGACAAGCCGGTTGTATTACTTAAGATGACCAAACGTTCTCGAGGACACATGGGAAGACTGTCAAGTGCCTTCGCTTCATATAGTGGATTAATCTTCTTTAGCTTGCTAAGTGTTGTGTGGGTGAACCTGTGCTAATGTACCGACCTTCCTAGGACTAATACATACTTGTGATTATACCCCCTGCAAACATCCGTAAGTAGAAGAAAGTAATTAAGGTAGAAACCTAACCACAACTTTAAACTCTAAGACCCTTACGTCCCTTCTGCAATGGTTTCCTAACGGGGGTTCAGGTTTCTGTCACTCCGACAACCCCTACGATTAGTAGCCAAATACACAATGCATTCCCCTAGGCCCATATAGGTGAAGTGTCATGTAGTCGACGTTCACATGACACCACTAGAAGAAGTACACCACAACTTAAATATCAAACTATTGAATCTCTCTCAACACAAATCCACTACTAACAACATGACTTCTCCCATGTCCTCAAGAACAAAACAAACTACTCACAAGACATCGTATGGATCATGATCAGAGATGGAATAATGATTTATACCAATCTGAACATAAACAATAATGCAATTGTTCACTCAATAGCATCAACTACAAAGAGTAATCAACACCGGGAAAGTTTCCCCTATGAACTATGCAAGATTCAACCCAATTGTTACAGCAATATGGAGATGGTGATGAGGGTGATGATGGTGGTGATGATGATGATCCCTATGAAGTCTAGCTTGATGGTGGTGTTGATGGCGACGATCTCCCCTCTCCGAGAAGGAATTCCCCTGGCAGAAATCTGTCTGCCGGAGAGATCTTTCTCTCTCAGTGTTTTCCTCCCCGTAGAGGCGGCGGAATCTTTTTGTGGTCGCTCCCCGAGTATTATGGTTTCGGCAGGATTATATACACCAGAGGGGAGTGCCAGGGGTGGACCAGGGCGGCCACACCACATGGTGGCGCGACCAAGGCTAGCCCGCGCCAGGGGGTGGTGTGGGCCCCCTGTGGCCCATCTCCAGCCCCCTTCCGGCTTCCTTCGTCTTCTGGAAAAATAGGATTTTCCGTATATTTTCCCAGATTTTCTAATCTTCACGAATTTTGCCTCCAAATAGCACCTTTTCCATCAGAATCCCGACTACAGCGGTCCATGCTCCAAAAGTCATCAACCATGCAAAAACAGATGAAATAACATAAGTATCACCTCCCAATACGAAATATATCAATGAATAACAGTGAATTATGATATAGAATAGTGATGCAAAATGGACGTATCAACGTGGTGGATGCGGAGAGGGTCACGGGTCCTTTTGCCTTTTCTTTTGTAGATTTGAACATGAAAATTGCGATATCTTTCAAACGGATTGTCCAAATCGATATCGTTTTCACAGCTATACTAGTCACGTCCAGATCTTCAAATTGAGATCCATTGTTGATATGTTTCGACGAACTTTTTTCTCGTACTGCCTTTGATGCTTAGGTTGCACTGCCTTTTGGTCTAGTACACGGTGCCTTCGGTTGCAATGCACGGCACGGTGTCCAGGAAGTGTACTACGCACTGTTCGGGCAGTGCACCGTCCATGCACTGCCTTGTTGTTCTGTGTTGCACTGCCTTAGTTCGCAGTGCACTGCGCGGTGTCCAGGTAGTGTACTACGCACTTCTAGGCAGTGCACCATCCATGCACTGCCTTGTTGTTCTGTGTTGCACTGCCTTAGTTCGCAGTGCACTGTGCGGTGTCCAGGAAGTGTACTACGCACTGTCCAGGCAGTGCACCATCCATGCACTGCCTTATTGTTCTGTGTTGCACTGCCTTTGTTCGCAGTGCACTGTGCGGTGTCCAGGCAGTGTACTACGCATTGTCTAGGCAGTGCACCGTCCATGCACTGCCTTGTTGTTCTGTGTTGCACTGCCTTAGTTCGCAGTGCACTGCGTGGTGTCTAGGCAGTGTACTACACACTGTCCAGGCAGTGCACCGTCCATGCACTGCCTTGTTGGTCTGTGTTGCACTGCCTTAGTTCGGAGTGCACTGGGCGGTGTCCAGGCAGTGTAGTGCCTTGCACTGCCTTTGGTCATAGTGCACTACGCGGTGTCCAGACAGTGCACCGTCCAAGCACTGCCTTGTTGTACTACGTTGCACTGCCTAAGGTTGCAGTGCACTACGCGATGTTCTTGGAGTGCATGATGTAGTGCGTTGCACTGCTTTTGGCCGATAGTAAACGAGTTTCACCGCTCATGCACTGCCTTATTGCACTGCGTGGAACTGCCTTTCGCCGCGTGCATTGCATTTGCAGCTAGCCACGTGTCGGGCTACTGTGTGGCCGGAAATACACGCGGTGCCGTGCGGCCGGAAATACACGCGCTGCCGAGCTGCCGGAAATACGCACGGGTGAGCTTCCACATGCCACGTGTCGAGCTACCGTGCGGCCAGAAACGTGCGCGCTGCGGCCGAAACGCGCGCTTCCTGAAGAGCACGCTCCCGCTAGTCGTTCTCTTGCATGTATGTTCTTTTCACAAACCACATATGGATCAACCAATGTCATTGCATGTATGTTCTTTTCACAAACCGCATGGATCCACTAATGTCATTCAATGTGCGTTCTTTTCACAAACGACATATGGATCCACCAGAGTCATTGCATGTGTGTTCTTTTCATGAAACCAGCACCAGAGTAATTGCATGTGTGTTCTTTTCACAAACCACATATGGATCCACCAGAGTCATTGCATGTATATTCTTTTCATAAAACACATGTATCCACCAATGTCATTGCATGTGTGTTCTTTTCGCAAACCACATATGGAACATCTATAGTCATTGCATGTGCGTTCTTTTCACAAAACACATGGATCCACCAATGTCATTGCTTGTGTGTTCTTTTCACAGGCCACATATGGATCCACTAGAGTCATTGCATGTGTGTTCTTTTCACAAACCTTATATGGATCAACCAATGTCATTGCATGTGTGTTCTTTTCATGAACCACATATGGATCCACTAGAGTCATTGCATGTATGTTCTTTTCCACAAACCACATGGATCCACTAATGTCATTGTATGTGTGTTCTTTTCATGAACCACATATGGATCCACTAGAGTCATCGCATGTGTGTTCTTTCCACTAAACCACATAAGATCGCATCTTCTAGAAGGCCCGCCCCCTAAAGAACTAGTTGTCTGATCCGATTGTTGCAGACCATTCGATTGGGGCGCGTGGACGAATAAGATGGTTCTTCGTAAGGGCGATCCACGAGTAGGGTGTCCCGCGACATGATCGGCCACGCTTACATTTTCACTTATATTAGTATTATTTCCACTCCCCTATAGCCTACTAGTAATATCATAGAGCTCGGGAGGGAGCACGTCTACTCCACAGTCCCCCTCATCGACCACACGTCACCGTGCCCGGACGACGCCACCAGCTTTCGTGCGCCGTGCCCGGATGACAGCCGCTAATTCTCGGATCGCTACCTTCATGCTAAGAAATCATTTTACAAGATTTTGAATTTATCTTACATATTCCTGCTATTCGGCGATCTAACTGCTAATCTTTTATCCGATTTCTTGACGAACTTCATATGTGGCAGATGCTACAGCCCAAGAATCTCGAGATCTTTGCGTGCAACTTTGCAGGGACGTTCCTGCTCGTGTTCTCCCACCCAGGATGCTTTCAACGTTAGTCCTACCATGAGCTCCCTCTCCATGAGCTCCCGCTCCATGAGCTCGCGTGCCCGCACGACGCGTGCTCCAGCATGGAGCTAGGCTGCAACTACACCGGACCGCCGGCAAAGTTTGTCGTCCACCTCGTAGAGGAGAACTTGATCGAAGTGATTAGGATCTCGTATGGCCACCGCCAACTTCTCCAAGAGCAGGTGCCATTCACTGACTCGGCATGGCATCGGCTAATTTTCCAGGGGGGACGGCTCTGTTTTCGTCCCGACCATCACCGCCGGTGTTCCGAGAACCAGAGCTGAGCCCACCTTCATGTGTGCGGTATGCGTCAGGTCGGTCTCATGCACGCCCAGCTGCCATCATTCGATAGCATTCTTGTGCTATTCGAGGCACAGAGCTGTCCGACGCCGCGGGAGGTGGAGTATGCGGACCTAAGGTCGATCCTATGTGTGCCATCACAGTACCTTGTCGGTGCTAGACCAAACATGCAGATGCATTTCTACATTTGTATCGAGAAGACCGATAGGGAAATGTAGTACTTATGTTGTCGTTACTATTAGACTTAAGCGATGCTTCTCAGGTGCGTACAACATACGTGTTGTGCGAAAGTACCCGAGTTGTAGTTTTTTGTACTCCTTAATAATTCGACGAGTTATTGGCCCAATAAGCTTGTTGTTGTCACGTTGCAGAATCCGCTTGCTCTAGACAGACTGGCCATACCGCGTGCTCCCGCATGTCAGTGTCACGTGTTCCATGGGCCCACCTGATAGTGTCACGTCCCCCTTACTTCTCTTCCTTCCCCTCGAAGCCACTGTCCCTGATGACCCACAAGTATAGGAGGTGTATCGCAGTATTTTCGAGGGAAGTGAAACCCAATTTATTGATTCTACACAAGGGGAGCCAAAGAATATTTATAAGCCTTAACAACTGAGTTGTCAATTCAGCTGCACCTGGAAACAATCTTGCTCACAGCAGTTTATCAGTAGCAACCGTTTTGTAGTAGCAATAGCAAAGTAATAGCAGTAGTAAAAGCAAAGACAGTAGTAAGAATTGCAGTAAACAGTAGGATTGAAGCGCGGTAGGCATAGGGATGGATGGATGGGCATTGCATGGACAAGACAATTCACATGGCAATCAAGACATAGGGCATTTGTAGATAAATAAGATAAAGCATCCAATTACTAAATAATCATAGGCATGTGTTCCATATATAGTCATACGTGCTCGCAATGAGAACTTGCACAACATCTTTTGTCCTGCCAGCCCGTTTGCAGTGGGGCCTCAAGGGAACTACTGGCAATTAAGGTGCTCCTTTTAATAGAGCACCAGAGCAAAGCATTAACACTCCATGAACACATGTGATCCTCACATCAAAGCCATTCCCTCCGGTTATCCCGATTTCTGTCACTTCGGGGCCTTTGGTTTCGTACAACAATATGTGTATACAACTTGTAGGTAAGACCAAAAACAATACTATCATAATTAATCAATAACATGTTCAGATCTGAAATCATGGCACTCGGGCCCTAGTGACAAGCATTAGGAAAACAAGTTGCAACAAAGTCAAAAAGTTACTAATAATAGATACTAGGCACCATGCCCTAACAATCTGATGCCATTACATGAACGATCTCATCCAATCCCTACCATCCCATAGCCTACAGGGGGGGATTACTCACTCATAGATGGGGGAAGCATGGATGGTCGATGGAGAAGCGATGGTGATGATGATGGCGATGATCTCCTCCAATTCCCCATCCCAGCAGGGTGCCAGAACAGAGTTTCTGGTTCTGAATCGCGGAATCTGGTGGTGGCAGCGGAGCGGAACTCTTTCTGAAAAACGTTGAAACCCCCCTTGGTTTTTAGGTCAAGAGGCAACTTATAGGCAAAGAGGGAGGCCGAGGGGGCAGTCAAGGTGGCCACACCACCCCCAGGCACGGCCTGGCCTGGCCCGTGCGGCTAGGTGGTGTGGGCCCCTCGTGGCCCTACTCCGTCTCGTCTTCTGGCTCCGTGAGTCTTCTGGTGAAATAGGATTTTTGGCATATTTTCCGGGATTTTTCCTAATAGTTGATTTTCTGCACAAAAACTAGACACCAAGGTAATTCTGCTGAAAACAACGTCAATCCGTATTAGTTGCATCCAAATCACACAAGTTTAGAGGAGAAACAATAGCAAAAGTGTTCGGGAAAGTAGATACGTTTTGGACGTATCAACTCCCCCCAAGCTTAGCTTATTGCTTGTCCTCAAGCAATTCAGTTGAAAACTAAGGGCGATAAAAGAAACTTTCACGAACACATTTGCTTCATAAGATGTATATATTCTCAACATGTGATCAACTACTCAGTCAATTCATAATAAAGAGTATGCAGGTAAGTTTACTTAATAGTCATTGCAAGCTATGAAGAGCTTCTAACTCACAAAATAACAAGTAGTATGAAATACAAACATAAGCAACATTGCAATGCTCATAACAAGGTATGATAGAGTGCTATCTCGCTTGCCTTTGATTGTAGAACAAACATGAATGCCAAGGCACCTCTGAAGTTCAAGTGAAGACTAGAAGTAAAGATATCAAAGATACAAGCATCAAAGTCATAACACAATTAATCTAGTTTTGAGACAAGCACATTACACTAAGAATGAGAACTATGCTCTCAAGAAAGTTCTCATAGAATAGGTGGTGACTCAACAAGGAAATGAAAAAAGGTTTTGAAAAGTTTGAAAGGCTTCCAAATGCTGAAAGTATAGTACTCATTAGCTTTGAGCTCTCATTGCCCCTATCATAAGCATCCTTAGATGGTTAAGGTTAAAGTGACACAACTAAGAGGATATGCTTGACAAGTTATAAGTTAAAATCTCATGCCCCTTACTTACGAGTACCGAACCTCATGCTACTCAACTTCAGTCACAAGTAAGCTCTTGTCATTGTAAGTACATATGTATCATAGAGAACCACCAATGGGTACCCCTTGCACATGATACAGTAGCTATCCCATAATCAAAATGACAAGGCAAGCACACAATGAGCATCCCAGCGATCTTTTTATTTGCTATTTGCATAGGTCTTTATTGAGGATGCTTCATAGAATGCTCATTATGGTTATGCTGCAAGTTTCCAACATGATTAGGCATGGCTTAGGCTAGCCGCCCAGACGTTTCTCTAACACATATACAAACTGCATGATCTTACAAGTTCCCCTTTTATTTCACACCGTCGGGATCCACAAGCAAAAGAATCATGATATCAACGAGGTACAAAGTACCCGTGCAATGTTGAAAGAATTCCCCATGATACATGGTTCTACTAACTTCAACTTATAAAGCGCAAGCATATACGCAACAAAGATGGACGCAATGGTTCAAGATTATTAAGTGCAAGAAAGTAAAGTGTGCCATCAAGTTCGTGAGAGCTTTACTAGCTAACTTTCTCATAACAACCAAACATTTTGTTCGGAAGAAAACAAGGCATACTAAATATGCACGGAATAGCAAATGATGCTAATAGGTAGGTATGGTGGACATTTTTGGTAATATTTGGTTTTAGGGAGTTGGAAACACGAGTAAAACTTATACTCAGTGCAAGTGAGGGCTAGCAATAGTAAGGGAGCGACAAACGAGAGGGCAATAACTGTCATAATCATGCTTGCAACAAAACAAGACTAATCATGGCATGAAAGTGATTCAAGACCCCTGAGGCAAAATAATTCATCGAGGCTTAACTGATTATTGTTTCAGTCATATGCATGCATGAGCATGTGCCAAGTCAATTCAAGCGAAACACTCAGAGGAGGGTACCACAGTATCATACCAAGTCATGAATAGAGCAATGCAAGCAAACATTCATATGATATGCTACAAATTATTAGCGAGCTGGAGATAATCATAAGAAAGCAAGAACTACTAAGCATCCATAAATAACATTCACCCTACATGAACAGACTAAGCGTGCCCACAATGATGAGTATATGTACAAAAATGAAAACAAATAGAGTTCGTTACCAGCCTCTTACCACACCTCAAGTTGTCATTAATCCTCATTATTGCCCTTCACTTGTGTAGCTTGAATAATAACATGAAACCAAATCCCACTGAGGACTGCTTAACCCTGCAACAAACACCCCAAGCTTAGGCTTTTGGCCTAAGTGGGTACCAATCCCAAGATGGACAAGATGGATCGCCTCCATAGTATGGTGAGGAGGTACCCTCGTACTGGTGCGAGCTCGAGGACGCCCCACCATAGTGCGTAGAGTAATCGTAGGAGGTCACATCCTCATGGTGTTGCCTGTGGAAACCGAGCAAGCGGAGCTGCTCATCCACCTCCTCCTTGGAGCGCGACCATGGCCTCCTATGAACACTGAACAAAGTATATTGCGGCAAAGGAATTTCCCTTTCATACCGGTCAGTAAACAACATCCTGTATACTAAACTGTCCATATCAGAGTCAGTAGTGATGAAATGATGTGTTTTCATGGCCTCAAGATCAAGCCTTTGTGGTGCCAATATAGTATCATTAGGATCCACAGAAAGCTCTAACGCAGTAACCATACGTGAAGTAATGATGCCCCCATAAATAGGTCCTTAGCAGCTAGACGACGAGCAATAAGAGAGCCAAGATTGTACCGAGTATCATTATTAAGTGCAGGAGCAAGGAAGGCTAAATGATAATTAGAGATATCACTCGTATTTTCCCTACCAAGAATGCTAGTAGCAAGATAATAAGAAAAGTATCTAAGAGCTGGGAGTTGGATGTTTCTTATCTTCCCGTGCTGAGCTACACGATCATCATCATTGGTCACACCTCGATAGAGTTCTAGCAAATCAGCGGGTGGCCCTTGAATCTTCTTCATGGTCCCTGTCATGCCTATACCTATAATTCTGCAAAATCTTTCCAATGGCATGGTAAACGACAGATTATAAATTCTGAAAGAAACAGTTGACTGATAGGGGGTGTTAGTGAAAACAAAACTCTCAATGAAAGTTTTTGGTGAGCATGGCGTATTTCTCACACTCATCTTCCATGTATGAGGTCAAACCAACCCTCTGAATCAATAGTAAGAAATAATCGAGGATCCTTGTAGCTTGCAAGAAGGTATAACAAGGAAAATTAGATGGGTGAGGATCCCCCTCATCTCCTTCATTGCCAAAGCGTGGTGCAATGAGATCTTCATTGTATGAAGGCCTAAACTGAGAGGCTGATCTTGAAGGCCTTGACCTCCTAGGTGTGTCCCTCTCAAATATTTCTCCAAAGGTGTGGTTGTTCATCTTTGATATTATGAAATTTAAACATCTATTACACAAGTGATTGCAAAGTGAACTTATAATGAAGAGCACTACTCATGGGGACTTGTAAGAGGCCTAAACATGCATCAAAACAATATCTCTAAGCTTACAAGCTCTCATAACATGTCCCCTATAGCAGCAAAATACTCAAGATATAAACCACTAAACACAAATCTACTTGGACAAGCGAAGGAGTCACATACCAGAGAACAAATGCTCCAAATTTCAGCAGCAAAGATGGGCTGAGCAAGGAGATCAAAAAAATCGTGAGCAAGAACAGCAATGCGATTTCGAGCAATGAACTCGTGTTTTTTTGGGAGAGAGCGCAGTTGGAAGTGAGAGAGTGAGTGGAGGACCAGAGGTGGCCCACACCATGGCAAGGCGTGCCCCTGTGCTGGCCACGCCACCAGGTGGTGTGCCTGCCTAGTGGGCCCCCCTAGTACTTCCAAGGCACTTCTCTACCCCTTTTTTCACGTAAAAATTTAATCTGAATTTTCTGGAACTTTTCGAGACACTTTATTTTTGAGCAATTTTCAGGTATAGACGAATGATTTTCTGACAGAAAAAGGTTTCTAGAATGATGCAATGACAAAACAAAACTAAAACTTCAGAAGTTATAAGACACTCTAATATGCAAGCAACTAACAATAGAAAAGTAAACTAAACGAAAGCAAAAACTAAAATGGATAGAATAGAAGTAAGCAAAGATAATCATGGTGAAAACATTGTTTTGTTCATTGAAATCCTTTTGTTAACAAGGTTGATCAGGTCTTGTTACCAAAACAATTTTATATGAAACAAAACTTTATATTCCACTAATTTTTATGTTACCTCAACCTTGATAGCAATGGTCCCAATCATAATAGTTTCATATTTTTCTCTTGGTATGGGACAATATATTTCTCCAACTTGGATGCCCTCAACATATTCAATTGAATTTAAACCATAAGTCTTATCAATCTTATTGGGTAAATAGACAATATGCTCCTTGTCATTAACATTGAAAGTCACCTTTCCTTGATTACAATTAATAACAGCTCCTGTAGTGTTAAGAAAAGGTCTCCCAAGAATAATAGACATATTATCATCTTCAGGCATTTCAAGAACAAAAAAACAGTTAATATCAAGCAATTATGAGCCACTTGAATAGGTACATCCTCACATATACCCACATGAATAGTAGTAGATTTATCAGCCATTTGCAAAGATATATCAGTTGGTATTAGTTTTTCAAGTTGAAGTCTCTTGTAGAGAGAAAAAGGAATAACACTAACTCCTGCTCCCAAATCACACAAAGCAGTTCTAACATAACTATTTTTAATAGAGCAAGTAATGGTTGGAATCCCTGGGTCTCCAAGTTTCTTTGGAATCTTACCATTAAAGGAATAATTAGCAAGCAAAGTAGAAATTTCTTCGTTAGGGATCTTCCTTTTATTCAAAACAATATCCTTCATATACTTTGAATAAGGAGGCAATTTAATATCATCAGTCAAAGGAATTTGCAAGAATAAAGGTTTCATCCACTTACAAAACTTATTATAGTGTTCATCTTCCTTTGACTTGTGTTTCTTACCAGGGAAAGTCATAGGTTTTTGGACCCAAGGCTCTCTTTCACTACCATGTTTCTTAGCAACAAAATCTTCTTTAGTGTACTTAGTATTCTTAGTGTGCCTTTCAGGTTCTTCTTCAACTTTTTCTTTATCAGGAACATCATTTTATTCATTACCACTTTCTTTTCAGCATTAGAGACAGATATACTATTAGGATCTTTAGCAGGTTCAGAGGGTTCTACAATAGTTTTATGTTTCTTTTTTCTTTTCTTAGGAGTAGTACCACTATTTTCAACTCATTGAGAATCCGGCTCAATTCTTTTAGGATTCCCCTCGGGATATATAGAGGATCCTGGGTAGCAGCACCACTTCTAGTTCTAATTTCATAAGCATGTTTTTCTTTAGCAGCATTAACTAGCAAGTCTTTTTGTACTTTAATAAGCTGATCAATTTGAGTTTGAACCATTTGAAAATGTTTGGCAAGAATTTTAATATCATTAGAGGTTCTTTCCACAATATCCTTCAACTCAACAATAGCTCTAATGTTTTCCATAAAATGATTTCGCACCCTTTTATTAAAATTATCTTGCTTAACAATAAAAACATTAAATTCTTCTAAGCATTGATCATGAGGTTTAGAGTAAGGGATATCACCTTCATCAAAATGTTGGAGAGAGTGTACCTCAATAGTGGATGAGTGGGGAATTGGCTTACATAATTCTTCTATAGGAGGTAATTTCTTGACATTTGCAGCTTCGATTCCCTTCTCCTTAAGACATTTCTTAGCTTCCTTCATCACTTCATCATTTAGTTCAATAACTCCCCTCTTCTTTGATGTTGGTATCGGCGCAGGTATGGCTGGTTCAGGTATAATTGTTTCAGGTATAGCCTGTTCAGGAGGAGTCTAGTCTTCATAATTCTTTCTTATTTTAGCCATAAATTCCTTAGCTTCCTTGCGAGTCCTGTTCCTGAAAACACAGTCAGCACAACTATCCAGGTATGTCCTAGATTCTTCAGTTAGTCCATTATAAAATATATCAAGAAGCTCATTCTTAGGTAATGGACATCCAGCCTATGCATGAATCAAAGCACAAAACCTTGCCCAAGATTCAGCCAATATCTCCTTTTCTCCTTGTTTAAAATCAAAAAGTTCCTGCAAAATAGCATGTCTAGCACTAGGAGGAAAATATTTCTACAGGAAAGTACAAATCAAGCAATCATGCCTATCAATAGATCCAGGAGGTAAATTATTAAACCAAATTTTAGCTTCTCCTTTCAATGAAAAGTGGAAAATCTTAGCAACAAAGTAGGTGCGCATCTTAATATCATCAAAAATAAGCCACTCATGGTAGAAAGCTCAGTCATATGTGCTACTGCACTTTCATTCTTAGTCCCACAAAAAGGTTCTTTCTCAACAATTTCTATGTAAGATAGATCAAGAGAGAAATCATAATCCTTATCTTTAATGTTTATGGGAGATGCAACAAACTTAGAATTAGTAGACAATCAAGGAGACTCTTAACATCACTCATATCATGGGTGTTTTGACATTCTTTAATAAATTCATCGGTCATCTCAATAAAACCGTCTTCAATATCATAGCTCTCTCTAGACTCAGGTGAACTAAAAGGTGTAGTAGTCTTTTCATTAGGAGTTTTAGTATTTCCAGCTATAGTTCTAGCAATCGTAGCATCTAGGAAAGGACCTAATGAACCACTCTTATCAAGCACCGTAGAAGCATCATCATAAGTATCAGAAGTTTCAGATTCAGCAGTAGTAGCAGTGTGTGTAGCATGTGTATGTGGTGGTGTAAGGAGCTTACTCATAACAGATGGTGAATCAAGAGTAACAGAGGTGTTCAGAATAGTACCTCTTCTTGTAGAGGATGGTAAAATAGGAACCTTGCCATCACGAGACTTACCCATGATGGATGGATGGCAGCGAACAATAGTGATTCCATGCGGACTTGATAAATAAAGCTATGCTCCCCGGCAATGGCGCCAAAAAATAGTCTTGATGACCCACAAGTATAGGGGGTGTATCGAAGTATTTTCGAGGGAAGTGAAACCCAATTTATTGATTCTACACAAGGGGAGCCAAAGAATATTTATAAGCCTTAACAACTGAGTTGTCAATTCAGCTGCACCTAGAAACAATCTTGCTCAGAGCAGTTTATCAGTAGCAACAGTTTTGTAGTAGCAATAGCAAAGTAATAGCAGTAGTAAAAGCAAAGACAATAGTAAGAATTGCAGTAAACAGTAGGATTAAAGCGCGGTAGGCATAGGGATGGATGGACGGGCGTTGCATGGACAAGACAATTCACATGGCAATCAAGACATAGGGCATTTGCAGATAAATAAGATAAAGCATCCAAGTACTAAATAATCATAGGCATGTGTTCCATATATAGTCATACATGCTCGCAATGAGAACTTACACAACATCTTTTGTCCTGCCAGCCCGTTTGCAGCGGGGCCTCAAGGGAACTGCTGGCAATTAAGGTGCTCCTTTTAATAGAGCACCGGAGCAAAGCATTAACACTCCATGAACACATGTGATCTTTACATCAAAGCCATTCCCTCCGGTTATCCCGATTTCTGTTACTTCGGGGCCTTTAGTTCCGGACAACAATATTTGTATACAACTTGCAGGTAAGACCAAAAGCAATACTATCATAATGAATCAATAACATGTTCAGATCTAAAATCATGGCACTCAGGCCCTAGTAACAAGCATTAAGCATAACAAGTTGCAACAAAGTCAAAAAGCACTAATAATAGATACTAGGCACCATGCCCTAACAATCTAATTCCATTACATGAATGATCTCATCAAATCCCTACCATCCCCATAGCCTACAGCGGGGGATTTCTCACTCATAGATGGGGGAAACATGGATGGTCGACGGAGAAGCGATGGTGATGATGATGGCGATGATGTCCTTCAATTCCCCGTCCCGGCAGGGTGCCAGAACGGAGTTTCTGGTTCTGTATCGTGGAATCTAGTGGTGGCGGCGGAGCGGAACTCTTTCTGGGAAAACGTCGAAACCCCCCTTGGTTTTTAGGTCAAGAGGCAACTTATAGGCGAAGAGGGACGCCGAGGGGGCAGTCAAGGCGGCCACACAACCCCCAAGCGTGGCCTGGCCTGGCCCGCGCAGCCAGGTGGTGTGGGCCCCTCGTGGCCCTACTCCGTCTTGTCTTCTGGCTTCGTGAGTCTTCTGGTGAAATAGGATTTTTGGCATATTTTCCGGGATTTTTCTTGATAGTTGATTTTCTGCACAAAAACTAGACACCAAGGTAATTCTGCTGAAAACAACGTCAGTCCGTATTAGTTGCATCCAAATCACACAAGTTTAGAGGAGAAACTATAGAAAAAGTGTTCAGGAAAGTAGATACGTTTTGGATGTATCAGTCCCCACTTCTCTTCCATCCTACCACTATCGTCTGATGGTTGTAATCTGATTTTCGTTGGACTGTTTACATGTAATCTACGCTGATAATGCAACATGCAAATGGCACAGACATAATTTCTAAAGTGGAAGCACTTACACGCTGCTATTGCACATATTTCTCAATATAGCTCGACAAACCCATTACAATAATTATACTCGCACTAAACACAACCAAAATTGCAATCATCCTAAACAACATCTAAACCCACATCACAACGCTATCGTCGGAGTCCACCTCGATTGGTGACACCGCCATGCCCTTCCCAGCAACATACACTCCCGCCCGTGGCTTGCCCTTCGCGAAGGAGGCAACAATGGCATTCTTCACAGCTTCGGCCCCATCGTCATCCACATCGGAAAGGAGAATGACGAAGGTGACGTGGTTGGCATGAACCGAGCCCCATCGCACCTGGCGGCTCCTGCTCGAGCTCGACATCACATCAGTCCTTCTACAGGCAGGAGGGGCTAAGCTCAGAGACATAGCATCGTCGCTCCGCTCAAGAAACCATGACTATTTCATACTACGATGGTAGGATCTTAGGGTGGATCCGCCGCGGCGAGCCCAACTGGGAGCGGTGGAGCAGGTGGATCTACCGGTGTGAGCCATGAAAAGTTCCTAGGAGGGAGTAAGAGTGTGGGTCAGGCATGTCTGGTTCCTGAGCAAGGCCTCCCAGTGATATGTACGTGCGCAAGGTGCCAAAAAATTTCGTCTAATGCGCACGAGAGGGCCTTTGAACCACGAAGGCACGAGGTTTGGTTGACAAGTCCGCACGCTAGGTCCCCCACCTGTCAGCCGAATATGGATTCTTCCCGAGTTATTAAGTGGGGATAAATCACACTTCACCGCGCCACCACCCTGACATCCAAAGGCTCCTCTTTCCTCTTCCCTCACTCCCCTCGCTCATGGCTCGCAGCTCATGCAGTTCGTCTCAGGCGGAAGCAAGGTCGGCTCAACACCGTCAGGAGGGTGCCCCCATCATGTACCGGAGGGCACCCTACGATTACTATCCCGATATGATGTGTTTGTGCGGTGAGAAGATGTCGAGATGGATTTCGTTGACCGACGAAAATACTATAGGAAAATTCAGCAACTGCAGCATTAGAGCGGTAAGTTCCTACTGTAGGTACAATGGTAACCTGGATCTGGAAAGCGTAATGTAATTCTTTTTTTGTTTCCTTCGATCTACTTCGCAGGAAGGGTGGGGAACTGGCTGTGACAAGTTTATGTGGATCGAAAAGCCACTGACAGGTTTTCACGAATAGCTTGTTTAGGATCTGCGTGATGCTGTGTGGGACAAGAAAGAGGAGATTCATACGTTGGAGCGAGAGATCCAGGAGCTTCGCCAGGTGCAGGGGAGGCAGGAGTAGGGAGGTGGTGAGACAGATGGGCTCAAGATTAGGCAGATAGTGGAAACAATTTCCTCATTATCTGGGCATTATCCGTTGCCTTTGCAGTTTATGTTGCCATGTCATTGTCCAGCACCTGAAATAAGTTGCTGCTTCGTGGAGTGTAGAAGCAAGCTTAGAACTTGTTTTTAAGCTCAGAACCTTATCATAAGTGTAATGCCAATAGCAGAGATTTATTAAGCACCTATAAATAATTCATGTACGTGCCACTAACACCCATCGATTTTGGAGACCCCTTAACCGCTCAGCTATCGCGGTCCCGGTGGTGCGATTGTTCAGATAGTAGTGGCACAGTCACAATTTTGGATTCAACTAGTGGACTCGGCCGTATCCAATCCTCAAGTTGCGATACATTTTACTCCAAGTACGGGAGGCAGATTGTTTTGCTCGATAAGTTCCACGCACACAACTCTAGAGTTTAACCGAACTACATATATAGGTTCAAGTTCAATACATCATTAGGATTCTACACTACTATCCTTCTTTCTTTGCTTGGGTGCCAACTTTCTTCCTCTTTCCTTCATGTCCACTAGCTTCTTCATCTCCTGCCTTCTTCCTCTTCCTAGGTGCCAATTTTCTTACCTTCATGTACCCTACATCTTCGGGTCGAGGGAAGACAGGCCAATCAGCACCAGAATCTTGTCCAGCATCATCACCCTACTCGTTTTTTTTCTCCCCACAGCAAAAAAACTGAGTTGGCTGTCTTGTTTCTTACCTTGCACTTCCTGTAAAAAAAATAGTACATGGATTACTACCTTATATCTATAGACTATAATTTTTTTTTTGTGAATGTACCATCTCATACCTAGGTTTGTTACCATTAAGGGGATATCTCGCTACTCTATGGCCTATAAGATGGCATGTCTTGCATCTGTTTTTGCCCTTCTTGGTAGCACAGAAAACGGAACCCTTCTTCTCGAGAAAATTCTTAAACCTATTCACCTGAGGATTTCCTCTGCCCATTTTTGTAACTGGCTAGCAAAGCTCAAAAGTCAGTTGGACTTGAGGCCACTGAGATGGGTCTATACATGGCTCGCTAGATCCAGCGTACGCAACTCTGAACTTTTCCATATAGTAGTAGTCTGACAAATACTAATCCAAATGTGGTAGAGTTATTTTCTTCACCAAGAAGGCCAAGGCGTGGTCACAAGGTTTCCCGGTATGCTGCCACTCTAAGCAAGTGCATTCTCGCAACTAGATGTTCACAACATCCCTTGTGCCACTCTTGGACATATCAACCACCTCACAGCTGCTACTGGTTGACGTGAGAACCTTAAGATGAGCAAGTCCTCCGCTTCTCGTGTGCAGTTGTTGTACAACTGGCGGTAGCATATGTACTCTAAGTCTCCTACCGATCTCTCTCCTTATATTTAACAACTTCATGATCTTACCACGTATGCTGTCCATCAAGATATGAACATGACGCACTGTTATGTCCTTCACCCAGTTATTCAGGCATTCTGCAAGGTTGTTGTTTATGTAATAAACTTTGATGTCAGGGTTGAATTGACTCCTCTTCCATAGCTGCGAGTGATGGATGGCTAAGTACTCTAGAAGTTCAGGGGCTTCCGCAAAAATCTTGCTCATGAAATATTCGTTGCTACTAGGTTTGTAAGCTCTAGCAGCAGGAAACATGTAACGAAATATGCTTCCTACATAGTGTGAGTACAAGTTGAGCATCATATGGGCATGGCATTGTCTACCTTCAGCTCGCGGGAACACCTCCTTCACTGCATTCGTCAGCCCTTTGTATGCATCTGTGGATATAGCCAATGGTCCATATGGCCTATTGATCTCCTAAGCTGCCTCATAAACCAGAACCAGTTTTCCTCTGTTTCTGTTTCAAACAGCCCGAATGCCACTAGGAACATCCAGTTGTTACCATCAAGTGTTGTGTTAGATGGAAGGTAGCCTTTCCATTTGCTAGTTAGGACTATGCTGCTACACTCACATACGTCCCACAACCGTCCTTGAATCCCTGGATGCAAGGTTTAAGTGCCATGAAAAATCTTTTGAAATATATTTTACCACGTACTAATTCGGTGTCAATCTCCACAACACTCCCCGGACACCTAGCTTGTACCTTCGCCTTCAAGTTGTACATCATCCTGAAGATATTGGTCCAATCCCCATGCAAGGCCCTTAGAGATTTCTCTTTATCTTTCCACATCGTGTAATACGGTAGGATAATGTTGTATTTAGAACCGAGGCTAGTCTGAATATTCTTCGCGGTCTCCTTAGGGTTATCCTTTAGTATGGACATAGCTTGTATAGCCACCCACTCTGTATCAGCCATTGAGGATTTCAGTTTGCTGCCTGTCGGACACATGTGTGGAGGGCCCATTTTGTTCACCTGCAACATAAATTCATTTAAAAGATAAGCAGAGTCGACTAGTTGCCAGAAAGATATCGCACAACAATTGTAGTTATAGAGTGAAAAGAGAGAAAGTTCTAATGTTTTGCCGCATTCATTGCCCCAGTACCCTAATTGCCTTCGATGCAGGTAAGGCTCTTGCTGTGATCCTCCATGGACAATGTACCTCGACCCATCCATTCATCCACGTTAACTTGCAAATGGCCTCATACTTTTGGGAAATGTTCTTCAGTCGATAAACATCGAACTCCCCCTTGATACAAAAATGCTGGAATGACATCCTGAACTCATGCATGCTCCTGAACTCAGTGCCGACCGAAATAATAGGATACTCGTGGTCATGTTTCATTTCATCTACTTCAAAACCCAAATCATCGACTAGAATACCAGCCTCATCGTTAAGTTCCTCATCTATTTTATCATCACCAGATTCTTAATCCTCTACAGTGCCTTCTTCTTCAACTGATTCAGAATCTTGGCCATCATCTCTAATGGCTAGTACTGCACACATCATATTGACTCCCATCGGTGGGGCTGCACTATCATCTTCACCCGGATGGACCGAAACATCACCCCAATCTACCTCACCGGTAACTCTGTTTTCTCCAAGACACTCGGTTGGTTCTGCTGCAACCACATGGGGTGGTCTTATGTTTACATGCATCCCAGGTACTTCAGTAGACAAACAGCAGTCAGAATCAATTTCATCTTGACTATACAGAACCCTCTTGCTCTTCTTGTGTACATCCTCCTTCCTGATGTAATCTTTCCTGATGGTATCAGTAGGGCTTGACATCTGTGTTCCATTCCCCCATCGAACTAGGCTTTTTGCTACCGCTCTTTGGTGTGATCTCCTTCCTACTTCACCTCACTGGAGTTGGCTCCAGGGTGCTGGCATTATTGCTTGACCTCTGTAGCGTGTTCTTCTTTGAATTAGCCCTTTTGCTACTACTATTGGGCATGTTCTCCTTCGTGCTGACATTATTGCCTGACCTCAGCGGCGTGTTCTGCTCCAAATTAGCATTTTTTCTGCTCCCACTAGGTGTGGTAGCCTCCGTGTTGTCCATCTTCACCTTTTTTGCTACCACTCCTGGGAGTGTTCACCATCGTGCAAGCCCTCTTAGCATTTTTGCTGCTACTATTTGGTGTGGCATTCTGACTGGACCTCAGGGGTGTACTCTACGGCGTGGTGCTTTTTTTTCGTGCGACTCTTGGGCATCCTCTTCTCTAGCGTGGTCTCCTTGGTGATGTTCTTCTTTGGGGTGCCCTTTTTGGGGATGCTATTCCTGATCCTCCTTATGACGCTCCTCTGTAAGACTCTCCTCTGTTCGAAGCTACCCTCAGTCACACCAGCCCTAGTGATGCCATGGATCAGGTCACACATGCCTTCTACAAGTCCATCATCTCTATTGTCGAAATACAATTCCTCTCCAACCATTTGCACTATCAAGTGGAAGTACACTTAACCTCTATAATGTTTCCTTGTAAACGGTACGACTTAATCCCTAGTATCTTTCACTTCTATAGCCTTTTTGCTCCTATTACCAAAATATACCAAACGTGATACCTGGGAGGAGCCCCACAACACCTTCACACGTAACGATGCCATCAGGTCAGATAACTCTACCACTTCAAGATTGTATCTTCCAAGAATTCCATCAAACTCCTCATAGAATTTTTCTGTGCCATCATCTAATTTTGTAGTATAAGCCTCGACACCGATATGAATGATTACTTTGCCATCATCAAGTTCTGCAGGATAGAAACCTCCGAGAGGTTCAAGAGGTGGAGTGGCACCATCAGACCCAACCATAATGCCACCATCGCCATCACCAACGTCATTGTTAGCTGGAGAAACCTCAGTGGAAGTACCAGGACCAGGAGTAAGGCGAGGGCCCTTAGAAGCGGGAGCTACAATACCTGGTGGATATGCAGGGCCCTGTAAGATCTCACCATGATAAGGTAAGATCCCTGTGATTGCAGTGCTAGTCCCTGGATCGAAATGCTAGCACCCACATTTTAAGATGAAGTACGCAGAAACAAAGGTCATTATTACATCGCACATCCAGGAGTATAATGGTTCTTACAACTCACTTAGCCCAAGGCTAAGACACAAGTTCACATTACATAGCATAATAATAATAGAGTCTTTAGTCTTCATGTGCCACAGGCAAGCATGTCGAGTGTAGACCCGCAACCCTACTCATCATCAGAGTATCCTCCAACATAATAAGTTACAGCCACAAGGGTCAATACATTTGGAATTGTATTGGCAAGTGATACCATAGATACTTAGTATAATCCAACAACTACATGAATATATGGCTAAGTGGGGTTATGGCTAGCTTTGCTAAAATTAGTTTAACTTATAGTTTTTGAAGAGTAAGATTTTCTCAGTCAAACTCTTAAGGTACCAATGATAGACATCACTGAACCTCTACCCATGTTCACCCACAAGTTTTTAACTTAGAGAAATTTGGATGAGGACATTATTGAACTGCTTCACTGTCTTGAGGCTTAGAAGCTGTCCATAACCAGGGACACGGCTAAGTACTTAGTTTTACCCTCTCGAGAGGTGGTGCACTTTCCCCACAAGACTCGACATGCATCGAGATAAGACTTTTCAGAAGCAATCCCTCAGACCACCACGAACGTGTTCCATCCTATCATATCTACTACCTTCTGTCCGTCTGGCTGAGTTCTTGCAACTTAGTTGCTCAAGGCAGAGCCCATATGCCATGTGGTTGCACTAGAAGCTTCATGACAAGAATGTCTCCAATCTCTTTGTTCCTAGGTGGCCATCCACAAGTGTGATACACCAGCTGACCATAGACATGGCCCCTGAGTAACTACTCAACATAATCCAAGCAAGTCCCATTCCACCCAGGTGTTTCATTAATAATAGTTGTTTTCTTAGTCAAACAAAAATAATATCTTTCAATACTATCTTGATATGTATTTTCCACCCACGAATTCTACTAGCATATCTAAGCATTCTAGCATACAAAGTATTTTAACTAGGGGATACTACCAAGATATAGTCTATAGGGTAGCATAGCATAGTATAGTAACATATGAATAATTCCATCATGCTAAGATCTACTAAAATATCACTAGTGCAATAGTAAAAATACTAGGACATGGGATGAAATATCACTTGCCTTGGTAGCTAGGGGAATAGGTACAATCCTCACAGCAACAAACTTCACAATCCACACAATCTACACAAGATCAATACAACAACAATAATTCAATCTATAAAACATTACAAAAATATGAATGTATGCAAAATGCAATGATATGATCACAACTCTAAAATTTACAGAGTCTACAGTACTGAGGATATAATACCTCATCTAAATGCATAAGAAATACCACAAAATAATTTATAGAACAATTTTTGTGAGCAAAATACTCCTAAAACGGTTCTGCCTATAATTCAAATTTTTCAGAGGCAAAAGGGTGAAACAAGGCCTCCATAATAAAGGTCTCATTTTTCTGAATCCATAGACACCAAATTTGTATTTTTCTGATTTGTGGATCAAAAGTTATTGAATTTCTAAGTTAAATACTAAATCTGTTGATTTTTCTATTTTAACAAAATAGCCTGGCGACGTGGCGCTTTCCTATTGGCTGGGACCGGTTCGGTCGGATCGATCGCTGTGGGCCGTCAGATCTTAAGTAACTATGGACGGATCTGATTAGCCTGTACCCTTTCGTTTAGTGATCTAATCCTATCCGCTAGGATTGGATCAAACGACTACTAAACATCTCGCCAGAGACTGGCGACGCTAGCGACGGCACGGGGCGGCGGCACGTCAGGTGAGTGATGTTCTGGTGATTCTAGAGGGGTAGGGAAAAGGCAGTCTTACCGAGGGTTTGCGGTGGTCTCGGCGATCTGGTTGGTGGTCGCGATGGAGAGAGGGGAGCCCTGCTGCGCTCGGTATTCCTCGTCGGAGTGGCGTCGACGGCGGAGGTCACAGCCACGAGATGGTGGCGTCGATCTGGTACTCGAGCAGACAAGTAAAAGGGTTAGGGTAATGTTCCTGGTTCTGCACTGTCTAGCAATGGCCAAAAAGGAGCGGCGGGAACCTTGCCCTTACCGGAAAAACCGTCAGACGGTGGCGGCAGAGGGAGTTTGCCGGACTTGGTCCGTGTCGTCGACCTGGAGCAAGAGGGAGTACGTGGCTCGGTTATTAGGTGCCTAGGATATGGTGAAACAGATGGGACAGAGGGGAGGGCGCCGGGCGGCTTGGGTTCACCGGAATTGTCGCCGGAATACCGTCAGTGAGCGGCGGTCCGAGCTCGAAATTTGGGGAGCCTGGGGGCTCTCCGGGGGTGGCGACTGGGGGAAATGATGAGGAGGGGTAAGGTGATTAACTAGAAGTAGTTGCCGGGGGAATTACTACGAGAAACGGCTGGAATCGATTTGATTTCGAAACGGCAGAGGAGGTGGGGCGGTTCGTCGCCGGGGGGTTGAAGACGACGGGGTGGTGGTGATGTGGCATGGGGTCGGTCTGTCAGCGGGAGGGGGTAGTCAGTGGTGCGGTAAGAAAAACAGGGGAGAGGGGAAAGGCCGGGTGGGGCTGGTGGGCGGGTTTTGGGCCGAAAGGCCAGAAGCTGTCTGCTGCTTTATTTTTTTCTCCCTTTTCTTTTTTTCTATTTCTTTTATCTCCAAAAACTTTTGATTTAAGGATTCAAATTGATCCAAACCAATTTGTGAAAATTTGTAAAACTTCCAATTAGGTTTGTAGGGTATTATAGAACACATTTGTTTTCTAATTCAAAATTTTTAATCAAAAGTATTCACTTGGGCTTAATAGTTAAATAGCATTTTCTTTGATTCCACTTCCAAAAATTCATATCTTTTTATCCATGGCCCAAAATTGCACCAAATTTTTGGAGGACATTCTAAATGCAATGCAATTACATGCCATGATGATATGAGTGCAATGATGATGATTTCAGATGAAATTTTGGGATGTTACAAATCTAACCCCCTTAAGATGAATATCGCCCTCGAGATTCGGGTTGGCTAGCAAATAGGTGAGGGTGATCTCTCCGAAGTTCATCCTCTCGCTCCTAGGTTGCTTCTGATTCAGTGTGATGGTTCCACTTCACTTTGCAGAATTTGATTGTCTTGGTACGGGTAATTCTTTCTGCTGTCTCCAGAATTTTAATAGGTTTCTCTTCATAAGTGAGATCATTATCTAGCTGAACTTCCTCCAATGGTATAGTGTCTTTCAATGAAGTTTCTTCCATCTCTGGGTGACACTTTTTCAGCTGACTAACATGGAATACATTATGAACCACCGATAGAGATTCTGGTAATTCTATCTCATATGCCACTTCTCCTTTGCGGCTCAAAATCTTGAAAGGTCCTACATAGCGTGGTGCTAATTTTCCTTTGATTCCAAATCTTTTCACCCCACGAAGTGGTGATACCCTGAGATAAGCTCTATCACCAACCTCATAGGTAACCTCTCTACGCTTTGGATCAGCATAGCTCTTTTGCCGAGATTGGGCTATCTTTAGCCTATCCCTTACCATCTTGACCTTCTCTTCAGCCTCCTTGATTAGGTCAGGTCCGAACAAATTTCTTTCTCCTAGTCCATTCCATAGCAATGGTGTTGTACACTTCCTTCCATAAAGGAATTCAAATGGAGCCATTTCTATGCTTGATTGATAGCTGTTATTGTAAGAAAACTCTGCGTACGGTAGACTTTCATCCCAACTGGATCCATAATCTAACGCACATGCTCTCAGCATATCCTCTAATATTTGATTGGTCCTTTCTGTCTGCCCATCTATTTGCGGATGAAATGCAGTGCTGAATTCTAACCGAGTTCCCAGTGACTTGTGAAGTTGTCGCCAAAAGTGCGAAGTGAATTGAGTCCCTCTGTCAGATACGATACTCTTAGGTACCCCATGCAAACATACAATTCTGTTCTTGTAAATCATGGCTAACTTTGCACTTGTATAAGTGGTCTTTACTGGTACGAAATGGGCCACTTTTGTCAAGCGATCAACGATAACCCATATGGAATCGTATCCAGATTTGGTCCTGGGCAGTCCAGTGATAAAATCCATACCGATTTTATCCCATTTCCAATCAGGTATTGGTAGTGGTTGTAATAACCCTGCCGGTTTCTGATGTTCTGCCTTTACACGACTGCACACGTCACACAAGGCAATGTTCTCTGCTATGTCCTTCTTTAAATTATTCCACCAAAACCTCTCCTTAACATCCATATACATCTTAGTATTGCCAGGATGAATTGAATACGGTGAGTTGTGTGCTTCTTGTAAGATCACCTTCTTAAGTTCAAGATCCTGTGGAACACAGATACGTTTTTCGTACCATAAGATACCTCGTTCATCTACATGGAATCCTTTTGCCTTTCCTTCACTAACTTTACTTTTGATTTCATCTATTTCTTTGTCCAACTTTTGGGCTTCTTGAATTCTATCCATTAGTGTGGGCTGCACCTCCAAGGATGGAATGTACCCTTCAGGCACAATTTCGAGTCTCGGCTCTCTAAATTGGGCACACAACTCCTCTGGCAACTCTCCTTTGTTGAGGCCATTCACATAAACCTTGCGGCTTAATGCATCGGCTACAACATTTGCCTTTCTAGGATGGTATTGCAAACTTAAGTCATAGTCCTTGATAAGTTCTAGCCATCTTCTTTGCCTCATGTTGAGCTCTTTCTATGTAAAAATATATTTCAAACTCTTGTGATCGGTAAACATTTCACAACGCTTTCCCATAAGATAATGCCTCCATGTTTTTAGTGCATGCACAACTGATGCCAACTCTAGATCATGAGTAGGATAATTTACTTCATGATTTTTGAGTTGCCTTGATGCATAGGCTACAACTTTACCTTGTTGCATTAGTACACCTCCCAGTCCTTGGTGAGATGCATCACAATAGACCTGAAAATCTTTCTCAAGATCTGGCAAACATAACACTGGTGCTGACACAAGTCTCTTTTTCAATTCCTGAAAGCTGTTTTCACAAGCTTCTGTCCAATTAAACTTCTTCTCCTTCTTTAGCAGATCAGTCATGGGCTTTGCTATCTTAGAGAAGTTTTCAATGAACCTCCGATAGTACCCTGCTAGACCTAGGAAACTACGGATTTCCTTAACCGATTTAGGAGGTTCCCATTATGTCACAACTGCCACTTTTGCTGGATCAACAGCTATACCATTTCGAGATACTAGGTGCCCAAGAAAACCCACTTTATTCAGCCAGAATTCACATTTGCTGAACTTGGCATAAAGTTTATGTTCCCTGAGTTTCTCTAGAATCAGGTGTAGATGTTCTTCATGTTCTTTGTTGCTCTTGGAATATACCAATATATCATCGATGAATACCACTACGAATTTGTCAAGGAATTCCATGAATACCTTATTCATCATGTTCATGAAATAGGCTGGTGCATTAGTCAATCCAAACGGCATCACTGTGTATTCATACAACCCATATCTAGTGGTGAATGCAGTCTTGGGTATGTCATGTTCTCTAATCTTTAGTTGAAAGTATCCTGATCGAAGATCAATTTTTGAGAACACACATGCTCCCTCTAGCTGATCGAAGAGATCATTTATTCTATGCAGGGGATACTTATTCTTTATGGTCACTTCATTAAGTGAACGATAATCTATGCATAGCCTCTGACTTCGGTCCTTGTTTTCAACAAACAAGACTGGTGCTCCCCAAGACGATGAACTTGGTTGGATAAATCCCTTTTCCAGTTGTTCTCCTAATTGTTTCTTGAGTTCTTTTAACTCGTCAACTGACATCTTATAAGGTCTCTTTGCTATAGACCCTGTTCCTGGCAGCAGGTCTATTAGAAACTCCACATCCCTATTTGGTGGCATGCCAGGTAATTCTTCGGGGAACACATCTGGGTATTCCTTCACTATTGGCACACTGCCTAGGCTAACCCCCTTAAGAGAATTAACCTTGCTCCCCTTGGGTTCAAAGTTAGACTTGAACCTGATCCTTTTCTTTTCTAGGGTGGTAAGCATAACCGTCCGCTTGGCATAATCAATCACCCCTTCATAACGGGTCAACCAGTCCATCCCTAATATGACATCTAATCCTTGGGACTCTAGGATTATTAAACTAACCGGAAACTTGTTCTTTCCAATTTCTAGGATGATATGTCGGCACCCTGAATTTACTATCATTTCTCCACCCGGAGAACTTACCTTTATAGGACATCCAATAGTTTCAGTGGTGATTCCGTTTTTCACTACAAATGCTCTTGTAATGAATGAATGCGATGCGCCAGTATCGAAAAGGATAAGTGCAGGAAAGGAATTAATCTTGAACTTACCGATCACGGCATCAGATCCTTCTTGGATTTCCTCCACATTAATGTGATTCACATGACCCTTTTGGAATGGTTTGGCTTAGCCCCATCAGTCTTCTTCTCTGGGCATTCATTGGCATAGTGCCCTGTTTTCTTGCATTTGAAACATTCCACCTGACTGATGTCTTTCTTTGCTGGCTGATTATGACGATTCTGTCCATTTTGATTTCCATGGCCATGACCATTCTGGTTGTTCCTGAATCCACCTTTGTTGTGCCCACGATGATTGTTTCCATCATGGTTGTGGTTGTTGTTACGATGGTTATTATGATTCCCATTTTTGTGGAATCCTGAACTCCCACTTCCTTCACCATGAGAGGGCTTGTGAGGAGATCCTGATCCATACTTATCAAAATGGTGCTTCCTCTTTATACCCTCCACTTGTTTCATCTTGTTTTCCAGGATGGTAGCTTTGTCACACAAGGATTGATAAGTTGGAACATATGCAACAAATAGTTGCATAGAAATTTCATCATTCAGCCCATCTAGGAACTTCTCCTTTCTCTTTGCATGAGTGTCAACATCTTCGGGTGCATAACGTGACAATTTATTGAACTCTTCGATGTATTCAGAGATACTACGGTGGCGTTGCTTGAGGTTATGAAACTCCTTTTTCTTCAACCCCATTATTCCAGCAGAGATGTGAGTGGTGCGAAACCTATCTTCAAACATTGCCCAAGTCCCTTCCTCAATAGGGTGGGTAATTTGGAAATTATCCCACCAAGCAGCTGCATGTCCTTCCAACAAGTGTGCTGTAAATCTGACCTTTTCAGCATCTGTGCACCCAACCGTGACTAGGTCCTTATTCATAGAGCATAGCCAGTCATTTGCTACCATGGGGTCAGTGGTACCCAAAAACTTAGCAGGTCTCAGCCTTAGAAATCTGGTCAGCATATCCAGGGGCGGTGGATTATTCTGGTTGTTGTTATTGTTATTATTGTTGTTGTTCTGATTCTGGGTTGCCATGAATTGAGTCAGCATTTGCATCAACTGGGTCTGCGCAGGCATCATCTGCTGCATTCCATTGCCATTGTCATCCTCTTTGTTGCGTCGGGGAGGCATCTATGGGTTTAATAAGGGTAAGTAATGATAGATAACCCCAAATAAAAACAATCAATCAAACAAACAAGCACATGCAAGTTCAACATCATAGCAATGACCAAGTTTTGCGAAAATAAACATACTAGCATAGTCACCCACAAGTCGGTATGACTTATGCAACTCAATAATAATAGAAGATAGGTAGATGGAATAGCATCACTATTCCTCCATGTCGACTTCCTCCTCCACTAGTGCAAGTCCTGCTGCTGCGAATCCTGCCTTGTATTCCTCCAAGCTTGTAGTCAAGGCATCGATCTTTGTCTGTAACTCTCTCTTTTGAGTGCGCAGCCTCTCTATCACCTCGTGATCTGCTTCCAGCTCAATGTCCTCAAGCTCTAACTCGGTCTCCAAGTCTCTAATCTTCTTGTTCTTCTCCTGAACTCTCTTCTCTTGGCTCTTAAATTTCTTCTCTTGGTCTTCAAACTTCTTCTCCATTACCTTGATTCGATTTTCCTGCTCCAGGAAGGCCTTGTCCTTATCTTTAAGTTGGACTCGTAGTTCATCGTTTCTAAGCATCACATTAGTCCTATCAGTATCAAGGTGTCTGATCAGGCTCTCTAAGTCTTGGAGGTAGTGACGCACGGGCTTGATAGACTCCTTAGTGGCCTCGTCCAACACAATAGGCTCTCCATCCTCGTCGCGCCTCCCAAAGAAATGGAAGTAGTGGCTCCTGATCTCAGAAGAGTGACGTCCACATAGGCGTCCCAACAGCTCCTGCATAGCGACGTCGAGGCCCCTCTCCATGTCATCATGGAGTATCTTGAAGGCAATCTCCCCAGTTTGGGGCTTTGTCTCACGTCCTGGCTGGGTAACTCTGAATCCCCATAAGTCCTTCCTCTGAAACTTCCTCAGCTAAAGCCCCTGAATGGTAGGGATTGGAAGAGCGAGCACTTGGACTAGCTCCAATAGGCGAGTCCCAAAGCGAGTCCCCTTGAAATCCTTAGCCGTGCTGTAGACAAAATTCGGCATCTTTTGCATAGTATGGAGAAAATTAGTAACACAATGGAGAAAGTAAACACAAGTCACAAAATGAGAAAAGCAACCAACAGAACAATCCAAGTAGCAATACATTATTCAACTCAAGCACTTCAAGGTTCCAGACATAACTTATTTTTGCCATACCACATAAGTTGGTATGATCAAAATATTAACGTGATAAAACGCCAAGGGTGGTGGTCCAACTAATATCTCACTCCTTAACCAAGGTGGTAATCTGGGCATCCTTGGCAGCAATCTGTTTGTCTTGGTCACATAGCTCCAAAGCTAGGCCTATGATATCCTTACTTAGGCGTTTCACAGTGGCCTTTGAGTCTTGGACAAGACGCTTCTCCTCCTTGAGATCTTCCTGGGTATTGAGCATTCTATACTTGAGTCTCTCACCAAGTTCCTCAATAGCTCTCCAGGCAGCATTCCTTGCAGAGTCAAAGAATGACGGGTGCATTTTAGAGTTGGTGAACATCTAGAATCCCGTACTTTTGGAATGTCCTCCTTGTCCTTGTACAAATGGATTTTCACCCACCAATACTCTTGTCCTTCGTCTATCACAGGAAATCCCTTGTACACGGCTTCACCATTCATTCACAAGCCAAGCATGAGGTTCTTGAGTACATTGGGAAATTCTGTCTCACACTCCAGGGTCATAGTCATCAGTGGTCCCTTCTTGACAGATTCATTGATGGTGGACATCTACAAAAATAGATGAGAAGGATGATTAGGGAAAGTTTTACGAGATGAAAAGACAAGTGTAAGGTTGGAATATAGAGTTATTTTTTTCCTAAGGGTTTTCCTTAGTCTAATCCATTCTAGGGTCACGAACCTACAGGGAACACAGTGCTCTGATACCATATGTAAGATGTCACCATGATAAGGTAAGATCCCTATGATTGCAGTGCTAGTCCCTGGATCGAAATGCTAGCACCCACAGTTTAAGATGAAGTACACAGAAACAAAGGTCATTATTACATCGCACATCCAGGAGTATAATGGTTCTTACAACTCACTTAGCCCAAGGCTAAGACACAAGTTCACATTACATAGCATAATAATAATAGAGTCTTTAGTCTTCATGTGCCACAGGCAAGCATGTCGAGTGTAGACCCGCAACCCTACTCATCATCAGAGTATCCTGCAACATAATAAGTTACAGCCACAAGGGTCAATACATTTGGAATTGTATTGGCAAGTGATACCATAGATACTTAGTATAATCCAACAACTACATGAATATATGGCTAAGTGGGGTTATGGCTAGCTTTGCTAAAATTAGTTTAACTTATAGTTTTTGAAGAGTAAGATTTTCTCAGTCAAACTCTTAAGGTACCAATGATAGACATCACTGAACCTCTACCCATGTTCACCCACAAGTTTTTAACTTAGAGAAATTTGGATGAGGACATTATTGAACTGCTTCACTGTCTTGAGGCTCAGAAGTTGTCCATAACCGGGGACACGGCTAAGTACTTAGTTTTACCCTCTCGAGAGGTGGTGCACTTTCCCCACAAGACTCGACATGCATTGAGACAAGACTTTTCAGAAGCAATCCCTCAGACCACCATGGACGCGTTCCATCCTATCATATCTACCACCTTCTGTCCGTCTAGCTGAGTTCTTGCAACTTAGTTGCTCAAGGAAGAGCCCATATGCCAGGTGGTTGCACTGGAAGCTTCATGACAAGAATGTCTCCAATCTCTTTGTTCCTGGGTGGCCATCCACAAGTGTGATACACCAGCTGACCATAGACATGGCCCCTGAGTAACCACTCAACATAATCCAAGCAAGTCCCATTCCACCCAAGTGTTTCATTAATAATAGTTGTTTTCTTAGTCAAACAAAAATAATATCTTTCCATACTATCTTGATATGTATTTTCCACCCACGAATTCTACTAGCATAGCTAAGCATTCTAGCATACAAAGTCTTTTAACTAGGGGATACTACCAAGATATAGTCTATAGGGTAGCATAGCATAGTATAGTAACATATGAATAATTCTATCATGCTAAAATCTACTAAAATATCACTAGTGCAATAGTAAAAATAATAGGACATGGGATGAAATATCACTTGCCTTGGTAGCTAGGGGAATAGGTACAATCCTCACAACAAGAAACTTCACAATCCACACAATCTACACAAGATCAATACAACAACAATAATTCAATCAATAAAACATTACAAAAACATGAATGTATGCAAAATGCAATGATATGATCACAACTCTAAAATTTACAGAGTCTACAGTACTGAGGATAGAATACCTCATCTAAATGCATAAGAAATACCCCAAAATAATTTATCGAACAATTTTTGTGAGAAAAATACTCCTGAAAAGGTTCTGCTTATAATTCAAATTTTTCAGAGGCAAAAGGGTGAAATAAGGCCTCCAAAATAAAGGTCTCATTTTTCTAAATCCATAGACACCAAATTTGTATTTTTCTGATTTGTTGATCAAAAGTTATTGAATTTCTAAGTTAAATACTAAATCTGTTTATTTTTCTATTTAAACGAAATAGCCTTGCGACGTGGCGCTTTCCTATTGGCTGGTACCGGTTCGGTCGGATCGATCGCTGTGGGCCGTCAGATCTTAAGTAACTACGGACGGATCTGATTAGCCCGTACCCTTTCGTTTAGTGATCTAATCCTATCCGCTAGGATTGGATCGAACGGCTACTAAACATCTCGTCGGAGACTGGCGACACAAGCGACGGCGCGCGGCCGCGGCACGTCAGGTGAGTGACGTTCCGGTGATTCTAGAGGGGTAGGGGAAAAGGCAGTCTTACCGAGGGTTTGCGGTGGTCTCGGCGATCTGGTTGCTGGTCGCGATGGAGAGAGGGGAGCTCTGCTGCGCTCGGTATTCCTCGCCAGAGTGGCATCGACGGCGGAGGTCACAGCCACGAGACGGTGGCGTCGATCTGGTACTCGAGCAGACAAGTAAAAGGGTTAGGGGAATGCGCCTGGTTCTGCACTGTCTAGTAGTAGCCAAAAAGGAGCGGCGGGAACCTTGCCCTTACCGGAAAAACCATCAGACGGTGGCGGCAGAGGGAGTTTGCCGGACTTGGTCCGTGTCGTCAACCTGGAGCAATAGGGAGTACGTGGCTCGGTTAGTAGGTGCGCTAGGATATGGTGAATTAGATGGGTCAGAGGGGAGGGCGCCGGCCGGCTTGGGTTCACCGGAATTGTCGCCGGAATACCGTCAGTGAGCGGCGGTCCGAGCTCGAAATTTGGGGAGCCTGGGGGCTCTCCAAGGGTGGCGGCTGGGGGAAATGATGAGGAGGGGTAAGGGGATTAAGTAGAAGCAGTTGCCGGGGGAATTACTACGAGAAATGGCCGGAATCGATTTGATTTCGAAACGGCAGAGGAGGTGGGGCGGTTCGTCGCCGGGGGGTTGAAGACGACGGGGTGGTGGTGACGTGGCGTGGGGTCGGTCTGTCAGCGGGAGGGGGTAGTCAGTGGCGCAGTAAGAAAAACACGGGAGAGGGGAAAGGCCGGGTGGGGCTGGTGGGCTGGTTTTGGGCCGAAAGGCCAGAAGCTGTCTGCTGCTTTATTTTTTTCTCCCTTTTCTTTTTTTCTATTTCTTTTATCTCCAAAAACTTTTGATTTAAGGATTCAAATTGATCCAAACCAATTTGTGAAAATTTGTATAACTTCCAATTAGGTTTGTAGGGTATTATAGAACACATTTGTCTTCTAATTCAAAATTTTTAATCAAAAGTTTTCACTTGGGCTTAATAGTTAATATAGCATTTTCTTTGATTCCACTTCCAAAAATTCATATCTTTTTATCCATGGCCCAAAATTGCACCAAATTTTTGGAGGACATTCTAAATGCAATGCAATTACATGCCATGTTGATATGAGTGCAATGATGATGATTTCAGATGAAATTTTGGGATGTTACAGGCCCAGGATAACGACATCCACAATAGGATCAGCTGCTGCCACGCCACATGGGCGATTAGGAGCAGTTCCCACAACAACAATGTTTTGAGTGCTAGCAGAGTCCAGGACATGAGCTAGCTCCAGACTAGCAACTCGCTGAACTTGAGCACGGGTTCAAGGAGGATGCAAGGCAGCAGTCTTGGCAACAATAGTGGGGCAGCCTCCAGAAGCCTTAGTTTGCTCAACAACAGCAGGGATTGGGTCAACAATAGACAGATCAATAACAACACAGGGACGACCAGTACCAGCAGATTCTAGAGCACGAGTTCGCACAACTTGAGCAAGGCAGCGGTCTTGGCAACAATAGCGGGGCAGCCTTCGGAACCCTTAGTTTGCTTAACAACGGCATGGATTGGGTCAGCAACAGTCGGAGCAACAACACCACGTGGACGACCAGTACCAGCAGATTCCAGAGTAGAGTTTTGCACAACCTGAGCACAGTTTCGAGGAGGAGCAACACACAAGGCAACGGTCTTGGCAACAACAGCGGGGCAGCCTCCGTAAGCCTTAGTTTGCTCAATAGAGGCATGGATTGGGTCAACAACAGCCAGAGCAGCAACACCACGAGCACGACTAGTACCAGCAGATTCCAGAGCAGAGTTTTGCACAACGGAAATACGGGGACTCTTATGAGGAGGTTGCCTGATAGAAGCATGTCGCGGAGGAGGAACAACATTTTGCTCAACAACAGCAGGGGTTCGAGTTAGACCACCCTGTCCAATAATAGCTGGGCGACTCCTAGTAGCAGGAGCTTCCACGTCCAGTATTTTACAAATCAACATAACCACGTGAAGCCTAGCAAACCGTTTCATCAACCCAATTAGCTGACTGTCACATGCTATAGGAACCGTGAAGCCTCGTTCATCAATGAAGTTGAACCGTGCAGTCTGCTCTGGCCCCATTTCAGCATGTTCATGCACAACAGCAACGATACCAAGGATAGTGCATAACTGCGTTGGCGCTACTTCCATCTACGGAGCGCTAGCTTGATTCCAATTGGTCTTCCCATCGGCTAATTTAATGTGGTAGCCGTAGAGGGTGACCATAACCGTGTATTTGGGTTCAGCGGAGATCCTACTTGATAGAAAATTGGGGACAAAAGATAAGAATTCTTTGTCACCGTCGTGCTAGCAAACAATTCTAGGTTCGATCTATCTCTGTAATGCCAATAGCCAGCTAGCAGTTATAGATAGTGCGAATAGAAAAGAGACGTGTAGCTCACCCGCAATTAGCTAGAAGTACTTCTTCCTCAACAGTAGGATCTGACATCCTTCGCGCTGCTCAGCTCGTCGGCGGTAGAGGCAGGCTAGAGCGGCGCAACGGCTGGCACGACATTCGGCATTAGATCTCGGTACCAGCGAGTAGGCGCAGCAACTTGATGCCGGAAGTCAAATGCCTAAACGGATCATTCTCGTTGGAGAGGGGATTCTACGCCACTAATGCTAGGGTTAATGCGAAAGGAGGGACGGAGTGGATTTGTGAATTTGGTCAACGCACCAAGATCCTTTAGTCCCTCTTTTTGCCTACGTGGTTGCCGCATTGGAGCTCGTGTCACAGACATATTACTGACATGAGGGTCCTGACCGTCTTCTTCATGGGGAAGTTTCACGGAATGTTTGGATTTGGTAGGGGTGAGATGAGTTTTCCTCGCAATGGCCCCTCTCGGTAGTTGGTGGCCCTACATTTCAAAACGTGGCAATTTCAGGCAACTTAGGTACCGTGATGCACTCGCCCGGGAACTTTGGTACCGCAAACGAACATGCCCCTGCATGTGGCAGTTCAATCCAAGCATCTTGCTACGGTTTCTAGACATGGTTGGACACATGCTGGAGTGACATTGCATGTGTTATTTTCAAAACCACAATGATCCACATGGCCACACACACACATCCAAGTGGGTTTGGTGATGCAACATCTTTCAAACTGGTGCTCCACTTCATGTGGCAGTTGAATCCCATCATGTTGCTAAGGTTCCTAGACATGGTTGGACACATGCTGGAGTGAGATTGCATCTGTGCTTTTCCAAACCACAATAATCCACATGGCCACACACACACATCATAGTGGGTGTGGTAATGCAATATCTTTAAACCTGTGCTCCACTGCATGTCGCTGTTGAATCCCAACATGTTGCTAGGGTTCCTGGACATGGTTGGACACATGCTAGAGTGACATTGCATTTTTTCTTTTGCAGACCAGAATGATCCACATGGTCACACACACACACATCCAAGTGGGTGTGGTGACGCAACATCTTTCAAACTGGTGCTCCACTTCATGTGGCAGTTGAATCCCAACATGTTTCTAGGGTTCCTAGACATGGTTGGGCACATGCTGGAGTGACATTGCATGTTTTGTTTTCCAAACCACAATGATCCACATGTCCACACACACATCCAAGTGGGTGTGGTGATGCAACATCTTTCAAACTCGTGCCCCACTACATGTGGCAGTTGCATCTCGACATGTTGCTAGGGTTCCTGGACATGGTTGGACACATGATGGAGTGACATTCCATCTGTTATTTTCCAAACTACACTGATCCACATGGCCAGCCACACACATCCAAGTGGGAGTGGTGATGCAACATCTTTCAAACTGGTGCCCCACTACATGTGGTAGTTGCATCCCGACATATTGCTAGGGTTCCTGGACATGGTTGGACACATGATGGAGTGACAGTCCATGTGTTATTTTCCAAACCACATTGATCCACATGGCCAGCCACACACATCCAAGTGGGTGTGGTGATGCAACATCTTTCAAACTGGTGCTCCACTGCATGTGACAGTTGAATCCACTACATGTTCCTAGGGTTCCTGGACATGGTTGGACAGATGATGGAGTGACACTACATATGTTGTTTTCTAAACCACAATGATCCACATGGCCAGCCACAGACTTCCAAGTGAGTGTGGTGATCCAACATCTTTCAAACTGGTGCTCCACTGCATGTGGCAGTTGAATCCACTTCATGTTGCTAGGTTTCCTGGACATGGTTGGACACATGCTAGAGTGATGTTGCATGTGTTCTTTTCCAAACTACAATGATCCACATGGTAGAACACACACATCCAATTGGTTGTGGTGATGCAATATCTTTCAAACTAGTGCTCCACTGCATGTGACAGTTGAAACCTAGCATCTTTCTAGGGTTCCTAGACATGGTTCGACACATGGCGGAGTGACATTGCATGTGTTATTTTAAAAACCACATTGATCCACATGGCTACACACACACATCCAAGTGGGTTTGGTGATGCAACATCTTTCAAATTGGTGCTCCACTTCATGTGGCAGTTGAATCCTAGCGTGTTGCTAGGGTTTCTAGACATGGTTGGACACATGCTGGAGTGACATTGCATGCGTTCTTTTCCAAATCACAATGATCCACATGGCCACACACACATCCAAGTGGGTGTGGTGATGCAACATCTTTCAAACTGGTGCTCCACTACACATGGCAATTGAATCCGCTACATGTTGTTAGGGTTCCTAGACATGGTTGGACACATGATGGAGTGACATTGCAACCACAATGATACACATGGCCAGCCACACATATACAAGTGGGTGTGGTGATGCAACATCTTTCAAACTGGTGCTCCCTCCACGTGGTAGTTAAATCCGTAGGATGTTGCTAAGGTTCCTAGACATGGTTGGACACATGCTGGAGTGACATTGCATGTGTTCTTTTCAAAACCACAATGATCCACATGGCCAACCACACACATCCAAGTGGGTGTGGTGATGCAACATCTTTCAAATTGGTGCTCCACTACATGTGGCAGTTAAATCCCAGCATGTTGCTAGGGTTCTTTGACATGGTTGGAAACATGCTAGAGTGACATTGCACATATTCTTTTCCAAACCACAATGAACCACATGGCCAGCCATACACATCCAAGTGGGTGTGGTGATGTGACATCTTTCAAACTGGTTCTCCACTGTATGTGGAAGTTGAATCCACTTCAAGTTTCTAGGGTTCCTCGACATGGTTGGACCCATGCTGGAGTGACATTGCGTGTGTTCCTTTCAAAATCACAATGATCCACATGGCCAACCACACACATCCAAGTGGGTGTGGTGATTCAAGATCTATCAAACTAGTGCACCACTACATGTGGGAATTGAATCCTAGCATCCTACTAGGGTTCTTGGACACATGTTGGAGTGACATTGCATGTGTTCTTTTCCAAACCACAATGATCCACATGGCCACACACACACACACATCCAAGTCGGTGTGGTGATGCAACATATTTCAAACTGGTACTCCACTTCATGTGGCAGTTGAATCCAAACATGTGGCTAGGGTTCCTAGACATGGTTGGGCACATGCTGGAGTGACATTGCATGTGTTCTTTACCAAACCACAATGATCCACATGGCCAGCCACACACATCTAAGTGGGTGTGGTGATGTAACATCTTTTAAACTGGTCCTCCACTGCATGTGGAAGTTGAATCCACTACATGTTGCTAGGGTTCCTAGACATAGTTGGACACATGCTTGAGTGACATTGCATGTGTTCTTTTCCAAACCACAATGATCCACATGGCCAGCCATACACATCCAAGTGGGTGTGGTGATGCAAGATCTTTCAAACAGGTGGTCCACTACATGTGGCAGCTGAATCCAAGCATGTTGCTAGGGTTCCTACATATGGTTGGACAAATGCTGGAGTGACATTTCATGTGTTCTTTTCCAATCCACAATTATCCACATGGCCACACACCATCTAAGTGGGTGTGGTGATGCAACATCTTTTAAACTAGTCCTCCACTGCACGTGGCAGTTGAATCCACTTCATGTTACTAGGATTCCTGGACATGGTTGGACACATGCTAGAGTGACATTGCATGTGTTGTTTTCCAAACCACAATGATCCACATGGCCAGCCACACACATCCAAGTGGGTGTGGTGATGCAACTTCTTTCAAACTGGTGCTCCACTTAATGTTGAAGTTGAATCCCAACATGTTACTAGGGTTCCTGGACATGGTTGGACAGATGCTAGATTGATATTGCATGTGTTATTTTCCAAACAAAAATGATCCATATGACCACACACACACACAAATATAAGTGGGTGTGGTGAACTGCATGTGGCAGTTGAATCCACAACTTGTTGCTAGGGTTCCTAGACATGGTTGGACACATGCTCGAGTGACATTGCATGTGTTATTTTCCAAACCACAATGATCCACATGGCCAGTGATGGCTGTGAAATATAGCCATCTACATCCATATTTAAACTAGATATTATTCATATTTTTTATGAAATATCTCTCTAAACCCTGCCACTAATGCCTAATGATCAAAGGGGTATGCAATCCTTTCTTTCTATTTTTCTCTACGCAGATAATGACGTTTGATGATGGGAATCACAACATTAAAGTCAAAGATATGAGATTTCCAACAATCCAAAGAAACCAGGGGTCGTGAAGTGGAGAAAAAAGCTTTAACGACCAACTATACGGCGGGAATAAAATTTTGGCCGTATAGTTCCGGTTGTATAGTTTTCATCGACACCGCTGGGTCAAATAGAACAACTTTAGTGAAGGGAACCATATATAAAGAGGCTTCGGGCGACGGGAAACAGTGTCCCCAGAACCCCAGAAACCTGCATCCCCAACACTGAAGAGCCGCCAGAGGAATAAACTTAGATCTAATCTCCAAACCCTTCTCCACCACCCTAGCCATATTCCACCACTTGTAATAGTAGATCTCATCTTTGATTGGCGACATTGTAAGACTATTTGCTATCAATCTCATGATTTCCATTGCAATGTTTATGATTGTTGATTTCATCTCTATGCATGAGTAATTCTCTTTGGGCTAAGGGCTTCGGCCTAGCCATGTAGGTTTTGTGCATGTTATTTATCATCGATGGGATCATGTATTAGTTTGTATGACATGATGATTATTGTATCCTATCTTGCCTCAATCCAAGGACTTGTCAGGTACCCAAGACCCGGGGATTGAGCCAGGTATAGGTAGTATGAGTAATGACTAATCTGCAGGTTGAGAAAAACGGTGACATCACTATGCATATCATTAGTTATCTTTCTTCTATGGATGAGACTATTAGGTTTTTGCTATAAGCGATTGCGGAGGCAATAGCAATTATGGATGCACTTCTCACATATAATTATCTTGCTCGAACAATTACATGCATACTTTATTATTATCTTTTCTTCCCATCAGATGTTTTGCACATCTGAAAGCCCTAGGTGCTCTCTCTCCATCATCGACAACAACAAAAGACATCAAATTCTTGGTCCGATAAAACATAAAAAGAATTGTAAAACTCCCGAGGATTCGATAACCTAGGTCCATTAAAGTAACTTCACTATGATTTCTGCTTCCCGAGGATTCGATAACCTAGGTCTACTAGGGAAAAAGAGCTATACTACATCTGTAATCCAGATCGAAGGTATCAACCCTTTTTCAAGCGCCGTTGCCGGGGAAGCAATAGCTACCCTGGTGAGGTTAGTAGGAACCTTGCTAGTTTTAATTCTTGTTTTTAATTTTGTCACTTTGCTTTCAGTCTTTATTTGAAAAACCAAAAAAATTAGTTAGTCTTTAAATTCTTGTTTTTATTATCATAAGTCTTTGTTTAAAGAAAACCCAAAAACATAATAAATATGGCTGAAAAAAAAGCTTGGGGAGTTTGTAACTCCCAACAATGATTATTTGCGGACTCCTATTACCCAGCCATCAATTACTATTGATGATTATGAAATTAAGCCCCACTATTTAAGTTTGGTTCAACAAAATCAATTTGGAGGCTATGCTGTTGAGGACACAGATATGCACTTAAACACTTTCACCGAAATATGTGATATGATGCGCATAAAAGATGTTGACCCCGATGTAGTCAAATTGCGCTTATTTCCTTTCTCTCTTAGAGGAAGAGAAAAATAATGGTTGTTATCTTTCCCTAGAAATACTATTGCATCATGGGTGGAGTGTACTTCTTTATTTATGACTAAATTTTTCCCACCTACAAAGACTATGCAACTAAGATCTAATATTACTGGTTTTAGACAGGAAGAGTGTGAGCCACTAGCACTTGCATGGGAGAGGATGAAAGAATGAATGAGAAACTGTCCTAGACATGGGATGTAAGATTGGTTAATTCTCCATTTATTCTATAATGCTCTTAACCCTATGTCTAAGTCTATGCTTGATACTGCAACTGGAGGAACATTTAAGGGCAAACATATTACAGAAGTAAAGCATCAACTAGACAATATGCAAGAGAACCATGCCCAGTGGCATGTGGATAGATCAAACATGAAGAAGGTGAACACCGTCTCACCACAAGAAAATGAAGAACTCAATGCTAAGATGGACGAGCTCATATTAGCCGTAAAAGATAAGGAAAACCATGTAAGATCTATCCCAAAATCAAATATTGAAGAAATATATTTCATAGCTCATAATGATTATAACCCTGCTTGGAAGAAGAATTATAATCCTAATTTTCAGAAACATTATTCTAGTCCTATAGGTAACTCTAATAATAATATGGGAACAAGTAATGGTAGTCTCCAAGAAACACTTAAGTCCTTTATAGATTCACAAAATGAGCAAAACAATATCCTTGTTAAAATAACAGAGAACCATGATACTATGCTTGGTAAATTATCTAACGAAGCTGTAAGTTTGAGGAATGCTTTCTAGGCCCTCCAAAAAAGAACAAGGATTGTTGAGGCACAGCTAGGTAAGATAACCGAGAGTCGAACTCTCATTCTAGCTAAATTTCCAGGTAAAGATGAGCCCAATCTTGTTGAAGGCCTCAAGATGATGAGAATCCAAAGGGAGGAGCCTGAAGAACTTGATTATAGTAATGCTCCTTCACCAAATTACACCGTTGAAGATCTTGTAAAAAGGATCAGTATCAAGATTCCGGGAAGTGAAGGAAATGAGGAAGCTATGTATCAACACTTTTTTAATGAGGTAGCAATAAAGGTACGTGATCTTGAGGAAGAATATAAGAAAATTTCTGAAAATTACCTATGAAGCTTGATGATATATTTGAGCCTACTATTAAGATTAAAATTGGGACCAATGAGATAACTGCACTATGTGATCTAGGTGCAAGCGTTCCAACAATTTCAAAAAGTCTTTATAATAAGTTAAATCTTGGCTCTTTTGAAATCACCGAGTTAAAATTACATCTAGCAGATTCTACCTACAAACAAGCTATAGGGATTAAATAAAATACTTTAGTATACATTAAAGGCTGTCCTGCTCTTATTGATTTTGTTATTGTTGACATGCCTGAAGATGCTACTGCTCCTATTATATTAGGCCATCAAATCTTAAGAACTATTAAGGCTTGAATAATCTACATGAAGGGAATGTGAAGCTTCAATCTCCTTCACGGTTTCCTTTTTTATTCAATTTTCCAGGAAGAAGAAAGCCAAGCATGATTAAAAGGAGGCCATCACTTTGAAGGCCAACTATTTTGGAGTGGGTGTTCCACTCATCTGGCCTAAGTGAGCAACATCAAGGTCAAGCTATTGACCATAAAAGGGCGCTTCATGGGAGGCAACCCATGTGAAATAAAGGTTTGAGTAAAGGTTTTAAGTTTTAGTTTAAGTTTTATGTTTAATAAAGAGTGCTAGAAATCTCCAGTTGAGGAGAAGAAGTTCGGTAGTACTAAAACTCCTGCTTTAGACATCCTGATGTAGGTTGACAATTTTTATTGTCATTTATCTATCAAAAACAAGGTGTTTCGCTAAGTTTTAGGATAAGAAAGAATTCTCAAAGAAATAGATTTTTTTTGATGTCTACGGAAGGTTTAATGACCAACTATATGACGGGAATAAAAATTCCATCCATATAGTTTGGCCGTATAGATATATTTGTCATCGACAAATTTACTTTCTTAGGTACTGAAGGTTTAATGACCAACTATACGACGGGAATAAAAATTGCAGCCGTATAGTTCTAGCCGTATAGTTATTGTTGCCTTTGTAAAATTTCTTTTCCAGGATACAGAACGTTTGACGACCAACTATACGGCCGGGATAAAAATCCCGGCCGTATAGTTGTGGCCGTATAGTTGCGTCGCCAGGATAAAACCCTAAATTTTTCACATCAGACCAACTATACGGCGGGAACAAATTATTCCAGATGTATAGTTTGGCCATATAGATGCGTCCGACCACAAAATCGCCACGGGAAGGTACCCCCAACACCAAAACCTCAATTCTTTTTCTCTCTTCTACCTCCAAACTCTCTCAAAACCTCAAGATATCTTCATCTCTACTTAATTTCGTTCGATTTCCTAGCACACAAGTGATCTACGATATGTTTCTCCTCCGATCCTCCAATTACTTTTTGCAAATTTCATTTTCGATCTGTTATCATTATCAATCTAGGGTGAGACCTACTATGAACTAATTGCCATGATTCTCTTGCCTAGATTATTATTTTGAGGGGACTCTTTAGTGTGCTTAGATGAGGAATATGTTATGCTTATTATTGTTGGATCAAAAAGTTTTATTTTTTGTCCTTCCTTATTATTTTAGATGATGAACACAAGGAGCGAAACTCGTGATCGTGCCATTGATATACGTCGTAAATGTATCTATAATTTTGGATGTTCCATGCTTGTTTTATATCTACTTCCTTATGTTTTGTTCACACTTTGAGGTATTTTTATACATTTTCTGGAACTAACCTATTAACAAGATGCCCTAGTGCTAGTTGCCTATTTTCTGCTGTTTTTGGTTTCAGAAAAGCTAGTAAGGAAATATTCTCGGAATTGGACCGTCCCAAAGCCCAAGTAAATATTTTACCAGAAGGAACACGGAGTCCGGAGGGGAGACGAAATGGCGCACCAGGGCGGCCACACCTGGTGGCAGCGCCGCCAACCCTAGGCGTGCCACTAGGGGGTGTGGGCCCCCTGGTACTCCATCGACCTTGCCCCTTCGCCTAAAAAAGCCTCCCGGGACAAAACCCTAAGGACCCGATCAGAAATCCACGAAAGAGTCTGTAGCCACCGCCATCTCCATCCCTAGATCGGGGCGATCTAAAGCACTTCTCGGCACCCTGCCGGAGGAGAGAGATCACCCTGGAGGCCTCCTTTATCACCATGCCTTCCTCCGGTGTGATGCGTGAGTAGTTCATCCTTGGACTATGGGTCCATGTAGTAGCTAGATGGTTGGTTCTCCTCCTTTGTGCTATCATGTTTAGATCTTGTGAGCTCAGTTCATGATCAAGATCATCTATTTGTAATCTTACATGTTGTGTTTACGAGGATCCGATGTATATTGAGATGCTATTTCAGATTGATTATTGATTCTATCATGTCTATGTTATTTGTGATGTTGCATGCTTTCCATTGTTAGTAACTATCTTGGCCAAGTAGATGCTTGCAACTCCAAGGGGGAGTATTTATGCTCAATAGTGGGTTCATGCCTCTAGTAATCTGGGGAAGTGACAGAAATCTCTAAGGTTGTAGATGTGCTGTTACTACTAGGGAGAAAACAACAATCCTTTGTCCATGGGGCAATCATATTGTTTACTTTACACAATTTGCTTAATGCAATAATCTGTTGCTTGCAACTTAATACTGGAAGGGGTTTAGATGATAACCTGAAGGTGGATTATTAGTCATAGATGTAGTTGGATTATGGTCTGTGTATTATGTTGTAATGCACAATCAAATATCATAGGAATCAAGATGTCTAGTATATGCATTGTATGCTTTCTCAAATCTTTCAATTCCCCTGTTGTAATTTGTTCACCCAACATGCTATTTATCTTAAGGAGAAACACGTCTAGTGAACTATGGACCCCGGTCCATTCTTTTACCATTGATATACCATCTACTATTTACTGTTTACTTTCTGCAAGAAATTACTATCTTCGACACTATACATTTAATCCTTTGTTTTCAGCAAAACCGGTGAGATTGACAACCTCACTATAAGTTGGGGCAAAGTTCTGTGGTTATGTTGTGCAGGATTCCAAGTTGTTAGCAACACCTTGGAGTTGTTTCCTTGATCCTACTGGTTCGATAACCTTGGTTTCATAACTGAGTGAAACTTGATGCAGTGATCATCATACCTTCCCCTTGGGGTTCCCAATGAGCTCTAAATATCTTGAGCCATCAAGACTATTTATGGTGTTGTTGTCGGGGAGTTAACGACAGCTTCACAAGGGGAGTCCCTCGCAACCAATCTCTTTACTTTGTTTTTTATTTTTCTTAGTTTATTTTTGCTTTGTTTGCTTGTTTCTTTTTATCAAAAATACAAAAAAATTAGTTCCTACTATAGTTGTTATTTTTGTTGGTCTGTTATTGTCTTGCTTTATCATGCTTTGTATCAATGGTTGGTTTCTTCGAAACTAGATCTTATTGGCAATGTGGGTTCACGGAAGAACAAAAATATTATGAGGAACACCGCTTATCACAAAAATGGAAACACTTATGGGAACAAATTAATAAATTGTATACTATTGCTAGAAACGTGTGCTCTACTTATAATGTTACTTGTTGCTTTGATAAATCTTGTTGTTGTAGGAGGTATAAACACCTCCCTTTTCAATGTGAGTATAATGATAATGTTATCATATCTTCTTATGTTAAGGGAAATTATGACTTTTATGATGTGGAACAAATTGAAGAATTTATTGCTTGGAAGGGTCCATTCGAACTTGCTTATTTGCTTGAAAATACTGATGATGCACCTTATAAATATGAGGTTTATGTTATACTTAAATTTTGCTCTGATAATAACAAGGAAGAAAATGGCTATATTCTTAAATATCTTACTAGATGCTCTCCACCAACGAAAGAGACTAATGCCTTGCATGAGCCTATGGAAGAAGAAATTGCTGAAACTAGAAGCTCATTGGATGAAAAAGAGGAGGACGAATGGAGCAGCTACCCATGTCTACCTCCCAATAAGAGTAACTCTTTAACTAAGACCTTATTTGATCACCCTCCATGCTTACGAAAGGAGGATGAGTGTGATATTTATATTGTTGAGTTTGTTCATGATTCTACTGAAACTCATTATGAGAGAGTAAACTATGGTTGTTGGAATTCTCATGTTACTAAAACACCTCTCTTTATATTGAAAGTTCCAAAGTTGCTCTTGTTTTATCTACCCATTCTTGATACTATGTGCTACTTTGATTTATTTTCTTACAAGATTCCTATGCATAGGAAGTGGGTTAGACTAAAATGTGTATCATATTTGCTCCTTGATGCTCTCTTTTGCTTCAATTCATATTTCTTATGTGAGCATCTTCTCAAATTACTGAGCCTAGCTCAAAGGCGTTACAGAAAAGCACTATTGGGAGATAACCCAAAATATTTTTACTTTCAGCAAGTTTTTCTTTTATTGAGTCTTGAAAGTTATTGCCTCAGTAATAACCTCTCCTTATAATTTTTGTGTGGTTTTTGTGCCACGAATAACCTCTAATGAGAGAGAAGTAAGACTTGGGAAAGTTGCTGTTCCAAAACAGATTTTTGTGCTTCACTGTAAAAAATAGTGAAAACTCCCTGTATGACGGATTGATCTGTAATGTTTTGTGCTTATGACCCAGGTTGTTATCTAACTTTCGTTAGTTTATGACTTTTTGATTTGAGCAACCGAAGGACTTCTAAAAAATCGGTTTTTACCTGCTGGTCTGTTTTGACAAATTTCTGGCATTATTTGCATTTGCCTCTTAATCTATTTCTCTTTGAGTTCACTTTGATCACTTGAGCTTTTAGAAGGAATTACTACAGTATCTTGTGTTTTAATGGAAGTTTTACATGTGTTGAAACTAAACCCAAGGACTTATTATCTTGAATACACTAATGTTGCTAATGAAGATTGTGTGAAGTTTTGTATGAAGGAAATTTTAAAGTGTAGGGAAGAATAATGTGATGAGATGAAGTATGGAAAAAAGTTCAAGCTTGGAGATGCCACCCATGTCACCCCAAGAAATATTCAAGAAGTACAAGCGTCAAATATTGGGGTTGCCCAAGGCATCCCCTTCTTCATCAATAAAAATCTCAGATTTTCTTCCAAACACTTCATTTTTATTGTTTCATGCACAATTATGTTGTTCTTGGAGCGTCTTCATTTTTCTATTTATTTTTCTTTTGTTTGGTATGCTTAAATAAATTGGTTGGAGCCCCGCATTCATATGATTATTCAAATAGGTTGATTGGTGTTGGAAAGGAGTAGGAAGTTTCATGCTTATAAGTGGTACAAAAGGAGCTTGTTTTGACTGTGGCCTAGACTTTATCATGTCATGTTTGATATTACTTCGACCTGATGCTTAGTAATTATTTATGTAGCATGACTTGTTCCAAACAATTGAGATTGCTTAATGTGCCTTAAAAGAATCATGCATTGTTTTAGCATACAAAAGCATAATATTGTGGTATTCTCCTTTGATGCTTTATTTGGGTTGACTTGGCGCATGCTTACACCATGTTAAGACTATGAACCAGTCACCTTAGCCTCTATGGTCATTTAGTTTTTAACTTGTAATATCACTTTATGCTTTAATTAATAATGTTTTGTCGCTTTGCATGATTATGGCCATTATTGCTCTCTCAGTTGGTCGCTCCAAGTCTTTTGCTAGCCTCCACATGTACCAAGTATGAGTTCCACTCATGAATCCAACTCCAAATGAAACCAAGTTATTCCGAAGAGTCCACCATACCTACCTATTAGAATTATTTCTATTCCAAGTATATTCATGTTTTTCTCTACCTTCCGAATTAAACTTGTTATGTGAAAATTAGTGATTAAAGCTCTCACAAACTTGATGGCACACTTTATTTTCTTGCACTTAATAAACTTGAACCATTGTGTCCATGTATGTTGCGTATATGCTTGCACTTTATAAGTTGAAAATTAGCAAAACCATGTACCATGGGGAATGCTTTCAATATTTCACTTATTATTCAGTTGATAGCATGTTCTTTTGTTTATGAATCCCGGTGGTGTGAAATAAAAGGGGATCTTGTAAGCTCATGGAGTTTGTATGTCTGTTAGAGAAACGCTTGGGTGGCTAGCCTAAACCATGCCTAATCATGGTGGAAACTTGCAGCGTAACCATAGTGAGCATTATGTGAAGCATCCTCAATAAAACATTTGAAAATAGCGAATAAAAATATGTTGAGATGTTCTTTGTCTGTTGCCTTGTCATTTTGATATGGGATAGATCTTGTATCATGGGGCAAGGGGTACCCTATTGGCAGTTCTCTATGATACACATGAACTTACAATGACAAGAACTTAGTCGTGACTAAACTTGAGTAGCATAAGGTTCGGTACTCGTAAGCAAGGGGCATGAGATTTTCAACTTATAACTTGTCAAGCATATCCTCATATTTGTGTCACTTTAACCTTAATCACCTCAGACTGCTTATGGTAGGGGCAATGAGAGCTGAAAGGTAATAAGTACCATAATTTTTGGAAGCTCTTTATGAAACTTGAAACCCCTGCTACCCTCTAGAAAGGCCTTTCTTTTTACCTTTTATGTTGAGTCTCCAGCCTCTATCTTGATGCACAAATTGAGAGAGCATAGTGGTCATTCTTAGTTTAATGTGCATTGTCCCAAAATTTCTTGATTGATTCATAACTTTGATATTGCTTGTTCTTAAATTATTTGTATCTAGTCACCCTTATGAACTTTGAAGGTGTCCTATGCATTTATGTTTTGTTATACCATGAGGGACAAGCTGAATACCATTCTTATTATGTTTTATATATGTGAAACAAACAAACGTCTTTCAAAGCATTGTTATACATGAATATTTTGTTTGTACCTATTCATGTTACAACATAGTTGTGATGTCTTATTGTTAGAACTATATCTTTCATGTTCATGTTAGAGTACTATGATCCCAGCTATCAATGTTTTAAAAATACCTTGATCAAGATTATGATGGTGCATGTCACCTCAATTTTTTTTATCACTTACCTACTCGAGGACGAGCAGGAGTTAAGCTTGGGGGTGCTTGATACGTCGTAAACGCATCTATAATTTTAGATGTTCCATGCTTGTTTTATATCTACTTCCTTATGTTTTGTTCACACTTTGAGGTATTTTTATAATTTTTCTGGAACTAACCTATTAACAAGATGCCATAGTGCCAATTGCCTGTTTTCTGTTGTTTTTGGTTTCATAAAAGCTAGTAAGGAAATATTCTCAGAATTGGACCGGACCAAATCCCAAGTCAATATTTTACCAGAAGGAACACGGAGTCCGGAGGGGAGACGAAGTGGTGCACTAGGGCAGCAACACCTGGTGGCGGCGCTGCCAGCCCTAGGTGCACCACCAAGGGGTGTGGGCACCCTGGTACTCCACCGACCTTGCCCCTTCGCCTATAAAAGCCTCCCATGATGAAAACCCTAAGGACCCGATCATAAATCCACAAAAGAGTCTGTAGCCGCCGCCATCTCCATCCCTAGACCAGTAGGGATCCGAAGCTCTTACCGGCACCCTGCCGAAGGGGAGAGATCACCCTGGAGGCCTCCTTCATCACCATGCCTGCCTCCAGTGCGATGCGTGAGTAGTTCATCCTTGGACTATGGGTCCATGTAGTAGCTAGATGGTTGGTTCTCCTCCTTTGTGCTATTATGTTTAGATCTTGTGAGCTCTGTTCATGATCAATATGATCTATTTGTAATCTTACCTATTGTGTTTGCGGGGATCCGATGGATATTCAGATGCTACTTTAGATTGATTATTGATTCTATCATGTCTATGTTATTTGTGATCTTACATGCTTTCCATTGTTCATAACTATCTTGGCCAAGTAGATGCTTGCAACTCCAAGAGGGAGTATTTATGCTCCATAGTGGGTTCATACCTCTAGTAATCCGGGGAAGTGATAGAAATCTCTAAGGTTGTAGATGTGTTGTTGCTACTGGGGAGAAAACAACAATCCTTTGTCCATGGGGAAATCGTATTGTTTACTTTACCCACTTTGCTTAATGCAATTATCTGTTGCTTGAAACTTAATACTGGAAGGGGTTCAGACGATAACCTGAAGGTGGATTTTTAGTCATAGATGCAGTTGGATTACGGTCTATGTATTATGTTGTAATGCCCAATCAAATATCATAGGAGTCAAGATGTCTAGTATATGCATTGTATGCTTTCTCAAATCTGTCAATTGCCCCGCTATAATTTGTTCACCCAACACGCTATTTATCTTAAGAAGAAACACCTCTAGTGAACTATGGACCCCGGTCCATTCCTTTACCATTGATATACTATCTATTGTTTACTGTTTATTGTTTACTTTCTGCAAGCACTTACTATCTTCCACACTATATGTTTAATCCTTTGTTTTTAGCAAAACCGGTGACATTGACAACCTCACTGTAAGTTGGGGCAAAGTTCTATGGTTGTGTTGTGTAGGATTCCAAGTTGTTAGCAACACCTTGGAGTTGTTTCCTTGCTCCTACTGGTTCGATAACCTTGGTTTCATAACTGAGGGAAACTTGTTGTTCTGCTCATCATACCTTCCTCTTGGGTTTCCCAACGTGCTCGACGTATCTTGAGCCATCACACCGCTAGTTCTTCTCGGGTTGCCGCTCAAGAACTCATGGGGATACGGTTCAGGGATGAGCTCCAATGTGATCGCTTCAACAGGATCAAAAACCGAGAAGTGAAGACAACCAAGGCTTGCCCCATTATATTGAATCAACTCGTTCTTTGCAAAGCACCATTAAAGCATGGCATGGAGGACATGATTTCTTTCCGACTTATGAACAACAATTATGCTTTATCACTAGATCAATGGTGCGCATGTTTTAATTTTCCAAACAATAATGCTAATGCCTTATGCGCATCCTTTACTGGCATAGACCCTTCCCCAGAACTTTATTATAACGGAATGACTTTCACTTCTAGAGTAAGCAAGGGGAAGAATAATCAACATCCTACAATTTGCTATTTGTTGTATGTTATTGCTAACACCTTTCAGGCACGAAATGAGTTCACGAGACTCAGTAAGGAGGACATCTTAGTAGTTGCACAAGCTGCTTTCAACAACATTGACTTGTCATGCAACTTGGGTGCAATTCTTGTGTGCTACACGGAGTACCAATCCTCCCAAAGCCAAGGACGAATCACAGGTGGAGGCATCATCACCGTGCTTGCCATTTCCCTAGGCATCGACCTAGGTGAGTTGCAACCAGTGCTAGGTGAGTGATGTGTTGGTTTCTATACTTTAAAAGCTTGTGGAATGCTAACTATAATAGGTGGTGTTTATTACTTGCATATTGCCAGAGTTGGGCGTCTTTACCACGCTCCTTTGCCTAATGGTATTTTCTCTATCGAGGAAGGACGTATGCTATATGACTTGCAGGTTGAGCAACACCAACCCGAGGAGGAGATTCCAGATGCGGATGAGGACCAAGAAGAGGAGCGAAAAGTTCCTTATCAAGAGGAGCAGCCACCAACCCGGTTTGCTACATACCAAGACTTCCAAGAACTTGGAGAAACTGTGGAGAGGATGCATAACCTCTCTTTTGAACCTCCGAGAAACAACTAGTAATTTATCAAGTCAATTTGCGAACTGGAATTATGACTTTTCCCGCCACCACAATGATTTGAAGGGCTTGCAAAAGCTTAAGCTTGGGGAAGTTTCCTCATTATCTTTATTTGGCGTTCATTTGTTATTAGTTTATTTCGAGGTTATGTTTTTAATTTGAGTTTATAAGCACTCGTGTTGGTTTCCCCAACACTTTTCTTTAGTTATTTCTATTTTTTCGAGATTTTCTAGCCAAGCTTTGCCGCCAATTTTCTATTCTTTCATTCCCTCTCTTAAAAACAATAAAAATATTTTCCATTTATCTTTATTTCCCCTCTTCTTTCTTTTCTATTCTCCTTGTGGCAGTTAAATCCCAGCATGTTGCTAGGTTTCCTAGACATGGTTGGACAAATGATTGAGTGACATTACATGTGCTCTTTTCCAAACCACAATGATACACATGGCCACACACACACACACATCCAAGTGGGTGTGGTGATGCAACATCTTTTAAACTGGTGCTCCACTGCATGTGGCAGCTGAATCAACTACATGTTACTAGGGTTCCTAGACATGGTTGGACACATGCTAGAGTGACATTGCATGTGTTCTTTTCCAAACCACAATGATCCACATGGCCAGCCACACACATCCAAGTGGGTGTGGTGATGCAACATCTTTCAAACTGGTGCTCCAAGACATGTGGCAGTTGAATCCCAACATGTTGCTTGGGTTCCTCAACATGGTTGGACACATGCTAGAGTGACATTGCATGTCTTCTTTTCCAAACCACAATGATCCACATGACCACACACACACATCCAAGTGGGTGTGGTGATGCAACATCTTTCAAAATGGTGCTCCACTTCATGTGGCAGTTGAAGCCACTCCATATTGCTAGGGTTCCTAGACATTGTTGGACATATGCCGGAGTGACATTTCATGTGTTCTTTTCCAAACCACAATTATCCACATGGATAGCCACACACATCCAAGTGGGTGTTCTGACGCAACATCTTTAAAACCGGTGCTCCACTCCAAGTGGCACTTGAATCCACTTCGTGTTGCTAGGGTTCCTAGACATGGATGTACACATGCTGGAGTGCCATTGCATGTGTTTGTTTCCTAACCACAATGATCCACATAGCCACACACACACATCCAAGTGGGTATGGTGATGCAACATCTTTCAAACTTGTGCTCCACTACATGTGGCAGTTGAATCCAATCATATTGCTAGGATTCTTGGACATGGTTGGACACATGCTGGAGTGACATTGCATGTGCTCTTTTCCAAACCAAAATGATCCACATGGCCACACATACATCCAAGTGGGTGTGGTGATGCAAGATATTTCAAACTGGTACTCCACTACATGCAGAAGTTGAATACCGGCATGTTGCTAGGGTTCCTGGACATGGTTGGACACATGCTGGAGTGACGTTGCATGTGTTCTTTTCCAAACCACATTGATCTATATGGCCACACACACACATCCAAGTGGGCATGGAGATGCAAACTCTTTCAAACTGGTGCTCCACTACATGTGGTAGTTGAATCCCAGCATGTTCCTAGGGTTCCTGTACATGGTTGGACACATGCTGGAGTGACATCCATTGTGTTCTTTTCCAAACCACAATGATCCCCATGGCTAGACACACACATCCATGTGGGTGTGGTGATGCAACATCTTTCAAAGTGGTGCTCCGCCGCTTCTGGCAGTTGAATCCACTGTATGTTGCTAGGGTTCGTGGACATGGTTGGACACATGCTAGAGTGACATTGCATGTGCTATTTTCCAAACCACAATGATCCACATGGTAAGACACACACATCGAAGTGGGTGTGGTGATGCAACATCTTTCAGAATGGTGCTCCACTACATGTGGTAGTTGAATCCTAGCAAGTTGCCAGGGTTCCTAGACATGGTTGGACGCATGCTGGAGTAACATTGCATATGTTGTTTTAAAAACCATAATGATCCACATGGCCAGCCACACACACATCCAAGTGGGTGTGGTGATGCAACATGTTTCAAACTGGTGCTCCACTACATGTGGCAGTTGGATCCGAACATATTTCTATGGTTCCTCGACATGGTTCGACACATGCTAGAGTGACATTTCATGTGTTCTTTTCCACACCACAATGATCCATATGGTCACATACAGCCACACACACATCCAAGTGGGTGTGGTGATGCAACAGTTTTCAAACTGGTGCTCCACTTCATGTGGTAGTTCAATGCACAACATGTTGCTAGTGTTCCTGGATATGGTTGGACACATGCTAGAGTGACATTGCATGTGTTCTTTTCCAAACCACAATGATCCACATGGCCACACACACACACATCCAAGTGGGTGTGGTGATGCAACATATTTCAAACTAGTGCTCCACTTCATGTGGCAATTGAATCCCAGCATGTTGCTGGGTTCCTAGACATGGTTGGACACATGCTAGAATGATATTACATGTGTTATTTTCCAAACCACAATGATCCACATGGCCACACACACATCCAAGTGGTTGTGGTGATGCAACATCTTTCAAATAGATGCTCCACCGCTTGTGGCAGTTGAATCCACTGCATTTTGCTAGGGTTCCTGGACATGGTTGAAGACATTCTGGAGTGACATTGTATGTGTTCTTTTCCAAACCATAATGATCCACTTGGCCAGCCACACGCAACCAAGTGGGTGTGGTGATGCAACATATTTCAAACTAGTGCTCCACTGCATGTGGCAGTTGAATCTACTGGATGTTATTAGGTTTCCTAGACATGGTTAGACACATGCTAGAGTGACATTACATGTGTTATTTTCCAAAGCACAATGATACACATGGCTAGCCACACACATCCAAGTGGGTTTGGTGACGCAACATCTGTCAAATTAGTGCTCCACTACATGTTGCTAGGGTTCCTGGACATGGTGGGACACATGCTGGAGTGGCATTGCATGAGTTATTTTCCAAACCACAATTATCCATATGGCCACACACACACATTCAAGTGGGTGTGGTGATACAACATCATTCAAACTGGTGCTCCACTACATGTGGCATTTCAATCCTAGCTTGTTGCTAGGGTTCCTAGATATGGTTGGACACATGATGGAGTGACATTGCACGTGTTCTTTTCCAAACCACAATGATCCACACGGCCACACACACAAATTCCAGTGGGTGTGTTCATGCACATCTTTTAAATTTGTGCTCCACTACATGTGGTAGTTGAATCCCAACATGTTGCTAGGGTTCCTAGACATGGTTGGACACATGCTAGAGTGACATTGCATGTGTTTATTTTCCAAACCACAATGATCCATATGGTGACACGCAGACACACACACATCCAAGTGGGTGTGGTGATGCAACATCTTTCAAACTGGTGATCTACTTCTTGTGGTAGTTGAATCCATAACATGTTGCTAGGGTTCCTGGACATGGTTGGACACATGCTGGAGTGACATTGCATGCGTTCTTTTCCAAACCATAATGATCCACATGGCCATCCACACACATCCAAGTGGGTGTGGTGATGCAACATATTTCAAACTGTTTCTCCACTATGTGTGGCAGTTGAATCCCAGCATGTTTCTAGGGTTCCTACACATGGTTGGACACATGCTAGAATGACATTGCATCTGGTCTTTTACAAACCACAATGATCCACATGGCCACACACACACACATCCAAGTGGGTGTGGTGATGCAACATCTTTCAAACTGGTGCTCCTCTACAGATAGCAGTTGAATCCTAGCATGTTGCCAGGGTTCCTGGACATGGTTGGTCACATGCTGGAGTACATTGCCTATGTTCTTTCCAAACCACAATGATCCACATGGCGACACACACACATCCAATTGGGTGTGGTGATGCAACATCTTTCAAACTGGTGCTCCACTGCATGTGGCATTTGAATCCTAGCATGTTGCTAGGGTTCCTAGACATGGTTGGACACATGCTGGAGTAACATTGCAGATGTTACTTTCCAAACCACAATGATCCACAGGGCCACACACACACATCCAACTGGGTGTATTGATGCAACATCTTTCAAACTAGTGCTCCACTACATGTGGAAGTTGAATCCCAGTATGTTGCTAGGGTTCTGGACATGGTTGGTCACATGCTGGAATGACATTGCATGTGTTCTTTTCCAAACCACAATGATCCACATGGCCACACACACACACATCCAAGTGGGTGTGGTGATGCAACATCTTTCAAATTGGTGCTCCAGTCCATGTTGTAGTTGAATCCTAGCATGTTGCTAGGGTTCCGGGACAACGTTTGACACATGCTAGAATGACATTGCATGTGTTATTTTCCAAACCACAATAATCAACATGGACACACACGCACACATACAAGTGGGTGTGCGGATGCAATATCTTTTAAACTGGTGCTGCACTGCATGTGGCAGTTGAATCCCAGTATGTTGCTAGGGTTCCTAGACATGGTTGGACACATGTTGGAGTGACATTGCATGTGTTATTTTCCAAACCACAATGATCCACATGGCCACACACACACATCCAAGTGGGTGTGGTGATGCAACATATTTCAAACTAGTGCTCCACTCCATGTGGAAGTTGAATCCCAACATGTTGCTAGGGTTCCTGTAGATGGTTGGACACATGCTCGAGTGACATTCATTGTGTTCTTTTACAAACCACAATGATCCATATGGCTACACACAGTCAAGTGGGTGTGATGATGCAACACCTTTCAAACTGGTGCTCCACCGGTTGTGGCAGTTGAATCGAGTGCATGTTATTAGGGTTCCTGGACATGGTTTGACACACACTACAAGAAAAGTTGGCTTTTACACCTGACGATTTGTGTGGTTGAAGGCCCTTTATTCATGGCTGACGGATGCCATTTGTGGTAAAAGCCCTGTCACAAAAGAATCTTCCATGTTTTTTTTCTGACCGTGGTAGATCGCACCCTTCAACCACGAAAACTTGTTCCGTCATAGATCTGTTCACTAGCCGCCTTGACTACTGATGTCATGCAAAAATGCCAAATGGCACCCACTGTTAACGGTTAGTTACCATCGTTAACGGTCACAGAAACCATGGCAGAAGCCTGGCCCAGACAAGGCCTACTAATTTTTAAGTGGGCCGGCCCACGAGGAGAGCCCAATAAGATTACGGCCCTTTACTCTCATGTCGTGTACTGTTTGATGTGGCCCATTAATGAATCCATCTAGGGCCCATACAATTTCAAGCCCGCTACAATTTCGGCCTAAAGAAGGCCCACTTTGGTAGAATAATATGTGGCCCATTAGGGGCCTACGCCAGAAGGTCAGGCACTGTTAAAGCCTATAGGCAGCCTGTTATTGTTCCTACGGCCCGTGAGGTCCGCTCCTGTTCTAACCATTTACTATGATGGCCTTTTACATTTCTGGGTTGCTAGTGTTAGGATCCTTTACTGTTCTGGCCTTCAACTGTTCCGGCCGTTCACTATTTAGGCCTTTTGCTCTTATGGCCTTTTACTATTCATGCCATTTACTGTTTAGGCCATCTACTCTTCTGTCCGTTTTACTATGCAGGCCCTCTACTCCGTGGGATTTTTACATGTTGGAGTGACATTGCAGGCCCTCTACTGCGCGGGATTTTTATTGTTTCAACTCTTTACTATTCGGGTATATCAATATTCGGGCCCATTACAGTTCGGGCCCTTTACTGTTCTCGCCTATTGATGTTCAGCCTTGTATGTTTTTAGGGCCTTGGCCACTTATGAGGCCCACCAATATTCGACCTACCACTTACGGCCTTTTAGTATTTATTTGGCCCATTTGGTGCCCACTATGGCGAAATTCTGGTTTTAAACAATCCGTTAATATTTCAGCCCACTAATGGCCATGCTAGGATCACCCTATTACATCAACAGATATTATTTGAAATTTATTATAGACCAGACTTTCAATAAAAGCAAGATAAAGCATTACAGAGACATCGCGAGACATGTGTTGGAACAGGGATTCTACTATGGAGCTTACATCCCCATACAAGTAACAACTGGCATACCATGATAGCTGTAGAAGAGATTATCAAGTAGACGGTCTGTCAAATCTTGTTGATCTTTCAGTTCTTGTATCTATTCACGTGTAATCGTGATTATTCAATCTATTTGCTATGTTTCTTGGTCAATTAAATTAATTGTTTGGAGTGCAGCTGTAACACCTCTTTCTACTGGAAAAACTGAAACCGTGGGCCGATGCAAGCAATAATCACTATCACTGCTGCTTTGTGAAATGACCTCAATACTTAACGTAGGATTCCTCCCTTCTGCCCCTATAGCTTCATGTGCAGCCTGAAACAAATAAAACAAGTCAGCATAGCGTACCATCTAACTGACGGCCATCTTATATGTAAAATAATTCAAATTCATCATTGGCCAAGAACAATCAATGATGTGCCTCGTACATCTCTTTTCAGAATAACAAGAACTGTCGATGTCCTGGAATGATGCGTACATGTGCCAGTATCATAGCAACTATGGAAGAAACACTACATGTTATTTTCATGCTGAAACTAAGACATATTAAGTTAGAGCATCAAAGCAGGCAAAAAAACACCATGTTTGTCGTCAAAGAATTTCTATTTTGGCATTGTCCTAATATAACAAATCAAGCCATCAACATGTGTGTCTCATGCAGACTAACTGAACTAGTGTGGTAATGAATGTAGGGAATCAAGCAACTCAACTCTTTCCCGCATAAACTAATCATATCACTACATAACAGAAATATAGAAATATAACAAAAAGAGGTGCATGAGATTCCTTCAGCTGCTTAGAACTCGTCGGGACAACAAAGCATTAACCTAAAATATAAGAATAGCGTTTAAAAATGGTCTATAGTATGAACTAGCCAAAAAAGTGACCTCCAACCAAAGGTGGCATTGCTTTAATCATCAGGCAACTATGATAGTACCTTGGAAAAACAAGCAATAGACCATGTGTCTTAAATAGACTACCAGAATCATTACAGACAAATAAGATATCAACCATTCCTTTTCAGTAGCCAGATCATTCAAATATTTTGATCATCAGGCCAGTAAATAAAAAAAGAAGAGAAACAAAGAGATGGGTCATTTGCTGCCAAAACAATAGTTGGATGCATCCAAAAAAGTAGCACAAACCTTCTTTGTAATGCCTACAACTATTGTATTTCCAACTACTGACAGTATCATTATACATATAACCAGACAAGATAATCCAGTAGAGAAACAAGCAAATGATACATTCTGCACCTTGCAAGGTCAATGAAGTATTTAAACAACGTATGTCTAGGAACCACGTCATAATATAGCATTGATGCAATCACAAGTCAACTAAAAATTCACAGGAACCATAACCAATTGAACCATATGGTGGCTAATATTAAACTCGCAAGATCATCTGATGATGTATGGATGAAAATCCCTTGTTTATTATTAATCAAACATTATATTTCTCACAGAAATTGCCATCCCTAGTTTGGGATTGATGAGGCTCAAACCCGCAGCGTCGCCTTGACAGGGCGGTGCTCTGGCCGTTTAAGTTAAGAAAATCATTACATTGCTTTAATGATGAGCAAACTAAAGAATCAAATTGGCAATAGACTCTATATGTGCATCATGTAGAGTAGCTATTGAGGTAATGAATTAAGCAACCAAACAACAGGTGCACGATAGACTTCTAAAACATATTAACATGGTTATAGTACATATATATAGTAACTAGGGATCATATTAGATGATAATAGCTATGACAATCTCACTATGAGTAGTCTAGATAGAACTCCCTCCGTTTAAAAATATAAGGTGTCATGGGTTTTGTGAAACGAATGTATCTAGACACCCTTTAGTGTTGGTAGAGTAACTTGGACTAGTATTGTATGCATTTTTACTAGTCCAAGTTACTCCCCACCAAGACCAAGTAATTTATACTAGTCTCATACATATAACACTAGACTATGTTACTACCTCCAGAGTGCATATAAGCAAAATCATGGTGGCGATCAATAATATTATAATAGAATATGGATTAGCATAAAAGTGGATATACTTCAATCACCACCACCTAATCATGGTCTAGTTAACGTATATATATATATATATATATATATATATATAAAAGATCATCAGTCAAATATAGCAAAAAGAGATCTCCACCATGATTGAGTGAGCAAACTGAATTACAAATCAAGGGATTTACGTTCGGTCTTTGTGCAGTACCGTTAAAGGTCATATTGTTCTAATCATTGGCCAACTCATGCGGTGCCGACACTAGACAATGTGACTACCTCCAGAGTGCATTCAAACTCTTAATTACAGTAGAAAAATACAATAATAGACTATAAATTAGCATAAAAGTGGATATACTTAAATTACCACCACATAATAGATAGATAGATAGATAGATAGATGAACACAAGTCAAATATAAAAAGAATAGATCATCACCAAAATCAAGTGAGCACATTGAAATATAAATCGAGGGATTTATGTCTGGTTTTTGTCTAGTCTTTTTTTAGGTGAAACTGTAGGGAAAATCCCCACTGCAATTTTTATTATATGGGTATGAGTATGTTACAATGATAAAATATAGATGTTGATCTAAGGAAGATTAAAACAAGAAAGAAAAAGCCACCTCTAAAGTGGGCAAATCTACTCTATTTCTAATCTAAATGTTGATTCAGCCAGGTTTTGAATTTCTCCTTGTATTTTCTTTTGATTCTGAACTGTATCCATCTCATCTCTTGATAGAAGATTGCTTTCTAGCTTTCTAGTGTGGGTCTTTTGTCATTAAAAATCTTCTCATTTCTGCAGATCTGGATACCCCAGGTAGCCATGACAATGATTTCCATTCCAAATGGCAGGTGTAACTTTTCTTTGATGTCTGAAATAGCCTCCAACCGTGATAAGTTTGCAGTTCTGTTTCTGTAAATATGGTCCCAACATTTGTTTGTAAAAGAACATTCCCAGAATAAATGGTTAACTGATTCTTCCAAGTAACAGTTGGAAGTTACACAATTGTAGTCAGGCAGGATGAATTGTTTTATTTTCATAAGATTCCTTGTATTAAGTCCGTCCAGAAGCAAAAGCCAGAAGAAGAATTTGTGTTTATTCTGGCAAGAGGATGTCCAAAGCCAAGAGAAGTGAGGTGGTGATGGGGAGTAGCCAATCATGGATGAGTAGGCCTTTTTTACTTCAAATTTATCTGACCCCCAAATGTAACTCCAGTTATCATGGAGGTCCTCATGAGTGGTTGTCATGATTTCCTGGCATCTTTCTTCCATGATTAAAAACTCAGAGTAGGCTTGTTGAGAAAGAGGTAGGTGAAAATTATCCTCCAAGAAATCAGCTTGTAAGAAGTCATGAACACTGATAGTTGAGGACTTAGTATAAGACAGAAGATGTGGTAATTTATTCATAAGGCACTCATCTTGCCAAAGGTCAGACCAAAAATAGGCAGATTTTCCTAAATTCAGATTGCACTTAGCCATGCCTTTAAAATTATCAATTAACTTGATATGAGATTTCCACCAGAATGATCCTTCCATGCTTCTTCCAGGTAATTTTCCATTTTTGTAGTAGGTTTCCCATATGAGATGAACCCAAGGGATGTCATGGTGATTGTAGAATTTGTCCAGGTTATTTAAAAGGAGTGCATTATTTTGAATCTGGATATTCAGTACTCCTAGACCCCTTTGATTTTTAGGACGACAAATTTTATCCCAAGATACTAGTGCTTGTCCTTTGGCTTGAACATCTTCAATCCTTTTTCTCCAAAGGCAGTGTCTCATGTATTTTATAATTTGATCCTTGATGGCAATTGGTACCTCCAGACAACTCGTGAAAAATAGAGGGAGTGAGGAAAGTACAGATTTTACCAGTTGCAGTTTTCCTCCATAATTCAAGAAATCAGCTATACGACAAAGTCTTCTTTCAACTCTTTGAACAATAGGCAACAAGTGTTCCATGGATGGCTTTGAAATGCTTAGTGGCAATCCAAGATAGGTGAAAGGGAGGCTGCCAGTTTGACAATTGATTGTCAGTGAAAAATGCATCAACCTATCATTACATAAATTTATTGGCATCATGCTTGACTTCAAGTAGTTGACTTTGAGTCCTGTGGAGTTTGCAAAAGTTTGAAGAACGGCTTTCAAGCACAATAATTGAGTAGCATCTGCCTTACGTACCACCAATGTATCATCAACATATTGAATTACAGGGAAATCACTGTTGGGAGGTCCATCTATTGGGGGGGGTCAGAAGATTCATGTGCATGGCCTTATTCATGACAGATTGTAGGAGGTCTGCAGCAAGAACAAAAAGGAGAGGTGAAAGGGGGTCTCCTTGTCTCACACCTCTCCTGCAGTAGATTTTTTTTCCCAAGCACCCCATTTAGAAGGATTTCAGAGGATCCAAATTCAAAAATCATTCCTATCCATTTGATCCATTTCCTGCCAAATCCTCTAGCTTTGAGGATATTTATGATGGCTGAGTGATCAATTGTATCAAATGCCTTCTCAAAGTCAAGTTTTAGGATTAGGATTTTCCCCTTTGATTTGTGGCATTGGAAAAGGTATTCAAATGCCCATCCAAGGCAATCCTGAATAGATCTATTATTGAGAAAACCATATTGGTTTTTATGCACCAATTCCAGAATAACAGATTGCAGTCTGTTTGCAAGAAGTTTGGTAATGATTTTGAACACACAGTTTAATAAGGATATTGGTCTGAAATCAGCAGAGGTAAAAGGGCATGTTATTTTAGGAATGAGAGTAATGTAGGATGAGTTGATGCTTTCAAGAGAGACCTTCTCATTGTAGAAGTCATGGATTAGCAGTTTGATATCATTTCCAATGATTGACCAGCAGCTTTTGATAAATTCATTGTTAAAACCATCAGGACCAGGGGACTTGTCATTTGGCAAATCAGATATAACCTCCTCAATTTCTTTGTCAAGAAAAGGTCTTTCAAGTGAATTCTTCATCTCACCAGTCATACCATTTCCATAGAAATCTTCAAGGTTGAAAAGCATCTCAGTTTTGTTTGATGTACCTATTCTAGCTTTGAAGTCATTCCATAGAATGTCAGCCTTATCATAGTGATTAAATAATTCCTGCCCACTATCATTCTTGATCATTGATATATAATTGTGCCTATAGCTGATGGCAGCTTTGGAGTGGAAAAACTTTGTGTTTTCATCACCTAGTTTTACCGATTTAATTTTTCCTCTTTGTTTCCAATAGGTGTTTTGATTATGGAGTAGAGAGATTATATGGGATTTCATAATATCTCTGAGGTGCCATTCATTGATGGTTAAGGTTCTAGACTCTTCAAGTAGATCTAGAAGGTCAATTGTGTCATTCACCTTATTTATTTAAGCATGGTAACTGCTTGGCCCAAATCTTGATGCCTCTCCTCACATTTTCCAACTTGGCACATATCCTTTTTGCCAAGTCCTGGTGATTCACTGGTATATTCCAGGCATTTTGCACAATCTGTCTAAAATCAGAATGATGAAGCCAGTAATTTTCAAATCTAAATATTTGTGCCTTGGGAATGTTTGTTCCAATTGAGATGACACATGGTAGGTGATCAGAAGTAGGCTTGGATAGGGGGGGTAACCAATGTATATGGATATTTGGTTGTCCATGAGCTAGAAGTAAAAAACCAATCTAGTCCCAGGTTTTGTCCCAGGAGGGGATCTTTTTGCATGTTACTCCAAGTGAATTTCCTTCCTTTGAGTGGTAATTCAATAAGTCCCAGGTTACTGATAGCTTCATTAAAAAGCATAGTGTCATTAACATCACCCCCACTTTTATTTCTATCAGTAAGTCTTTTGATAAGATTAAAATCTCCTAAGACAAGCCAATCCACATTATCAGGCATCATGATGTTGGAAAACCAGTCCAAAAAGTCAATTTTCCTATCAGCTTGACATGGGCCATAGATATTTGTAAGAGTCCAGGAGTCATTAGATAGTTGGGAGGTGAATGTGACAGAAGTGGAGAATTCATTTTGGAATGCTCTGGTTCCATTAAACAATGTACTATTACATATGATGATGATCCCTCCAGAAGCACCAATTGAAGGTAGAAAGTCAAAGCTGTCAAACTTATTTGGACAGAATTTCTTTAAATAATTTATATCAAAGATTTCTCTCTTGGTTTCTTGGAGACAAGTGATATCACATTCAGATTCAATGATTTTACTTTTTAATGCCAACCACTTCTTCTGAGAGTTAATTCCTCTGAGATTCTAGTTCAGAATCTTCCAATTTCTGTTGTTACTCATTGACAATCAGGTTGAGATAACATTGGGGTGACACAAGATTTGTAGTCACACAAACAAACTTGTAAATATCATAAGGTACTGAAGTCATAAACATGCATAGCAGCATAATGGTTCCAAACAACTCATAACAAAATCCAAGGGTAATTGATCCAAGCACAAAAGGACAATATTGTGCAGACATTATAAACATTTATTTAGATGCTTTCTTCTTAGACTGTTGTCCACAAGATTCAGCAGTTCCTCCTTTCTTCTTGCTTGAAAGGTTTGTGTCAGGACCAATCTTCTTTGGTCCAGGTTTTCAGGGTGGCTTGATGGTCAGATCATTGACCCTGCTCTTCTTTAGCAGCCTTTTCTCAAGTTCATCCTCCTTAACATTGTAAAACGAATTAGCAAGGTTTTTAACAACTTTATTGCTGAGACAAGGTGGAGCAGCATTCCATGAGAGACAATTAAAATCATAGCAATTCACATGGCTTTTAAATCCCCCATTAAGTTCCACAATTCTGGGGCTCCTTTTCACCTCTGTGTCCACCAAAGGTTCTTTTCCCCTCCTTTTTTTGCTGGAGTATTTGGCACCATCAGGTTTGACGGAGAATCATTCAGGCAGTGAGGAGGCATCTGTCCAACACATTCATCAGGGATAATGAAAGTAAAGGTATTTTCTTCTGCAATTGGCTCCTTTATAATATCCCAAAGAGGAGAAGTAAGACAGTGTCTTGCCCAACTGAATTTTTCAGGAGTGATGAGCATGAGGGTGATAAAGTTAAACAAACCTACAGGGATATCACATTGTAGTCTGCCTTTGTCAGGTGAGGTGTTGTTGATGTGTGGAGCAAAGAATCTGTCCCAGAGTTCCAGTACTTGCTTGGAGAAGGACTGCTTAGCAGATAGCACCTCAGAGGAGTTGACAAAAGGAGTGAGGGCCATCCCAACTTGCAGATGTGCCTCATTGGGAGAGAGAAGGTTTGTGTCTTTAGTCATCCAGTCATCCTGCTGATTCCCCCTCATTAGCATGATGGCTCTCCTCCTCATCATCCTGGTAATTCTGAAGTATATTAAGCAGTCCCTAACCCATGCCCACATCCTGGTTAGCTTCAACAATCTGTTGTTCCACTTCAATATCATCAGCTCCATGGACAGAAGAATTGTCATTGTCAGAAGAAACATTGGCTACATGAATGGAACCAGTAACAGCACTGTCAGCCTCCTGAGGTGGCAAATCCAGGTTATCAATAGGCATGTCTACACCCTCAGCAAACACAGGTCCTTGAACTGCATTCCAATTACCCCAACCAGCATTATTCTGTTGAGGAGCTGGATCAACCCATTGGTCCCATCCACCAATGTCCCCTTCAGGCTGTGGAGGAGGTGGTGGAGGAGGGGGGCCAAAAATGGGTCCCACCACAGGCAAGGGATGAGGGTCAGTATCATCATCAGGTAGTGGGTCCTCATGAGGTGGGCCCCCTAGGAGGTTGCTGTTTAAAAGTTCCACAGAGAAAGTCCATGATTCAGTTTCCACAAGGTCCCCAATGGTGAATCTAACACTTTTAGGCACATCCAAAAGGTCAGTGACTCTGAGTTTAGCAATGATCCCGCCTTTGTGCTCAGGGTCCCTTTCCCATAGCAACACCTTTCGAATATCAGAGAAAACAACATTCAGATCATCAGTATGCCAATGATCAAGAGGAGGACCCAGAAGCATGACCCAGCATTCATTGTTAAACTGAGTTCTAAGCCAGTTAATGCCCTCATTGTGCCTAGTAAAAGAGATTGCAACATCCTGGAAAGGGATTGGACCCGCAGCGATTAAACGGTCTCGGTCACTGACATTGGTAAATTGAACATATACAGAGCCAAATGGACAGTATTGAATATCACGGAAATCAACACGAGCCTCATTGGAAAAGAAATCTTGCAACACATCTCTGATATTATCAAATGGAACTGGACCAGGGGGAGGGGATGAATGTGCGCAATAGCATACTGTTCATGAGCCCTCGATCAACGAGGAACCACCACCCTCTTGACACGATTCCGGCCAGCCACCTATAGAATCTCAAAGCCATGGGGTAGGAAATGCTGTGGGTCAAGCGGAATGTTCGCCATTGCGGCAACGGTTGTCGCCGACGACGAGCGGAGCAAGGCAGTTGGGGTTTCTGCAGGCGTGGGAGTTTAGGAGGCAGGGGGTTCGGGAATGTTCTTTTTTTGGGCGAGGGCAAAATCCTTAAGACAATCAAACACCCTAGGTCGTGACACTTGCGGCGAGACATGGGCCTTGAACCAATTAAGGTAAGATTTGTCATGCCAAGGACAAGAAGGGAAGGTTGGGAATTTCCAAAATGGTAAAAGACCAGGCAGATTAATTGAGGATGATTTGTTGTCTGCAGGAGATTTCGCACCCCCAAGAACTTTCCCATTAACCACGATTTCCGCAAATGACGTGCCCGGTTCAACTCGTTTAATATCACCTTTGATTTGACCGTTATTGCATGGGGCTGTTGATGAGGAAATCGGTGATCCAATACGATCAAAAACCGAAACCTTTTTTTTCTTTTTGTATGAAACAAAAATCCAATACTTGTCCAATTCTTTGTAATATTCTTTTTCTTCAAATTTCCAATTTGGGCCTCCATCACCCCAAAGGTTGATCTTCAAGACAAGAACTTCATTCGAGAAAATACCAGAATTATATATTTCAAAGCCCACAACACGTGATGCGACAGAGAATCTAAATGTTCTATCTTGGAGGATCTTGACTTGAAATTTTGAAGCTAGGACACCAAAACAAGCTTGGAGTGCAATGCCAATAGTATGAACATGAATTTTAAAATTGGCACAACCAAATGAACCAACCAGGAAGAAAGGTCTTCTGCGTAATCCTCCAGAGAAATTGATGTGATGACCAATTTTTTTGAACATATTTGACTCAAATATCTTCCCTTTAGAGAAATCCAATGAAATGCATTTGTTGATCTTCTCCGATGATGCTTGTGTCATGTCGGTAATTTGAGCACCCACCACCACTCTTTTGATCACAAGATCCAAAGTCACTCCAGAGAAGATCTTTTCATTTTGAAGAAGAAATCTAGCATCAATCACCACCTTATCGTGATTAAGCAACACAACTCTCTTAGCAAGAGAATAAAGGACCAAAAAACCAGGAGCTTTGTCCAAATCATCAGAAGGCAAGGAAGAACTTGTAACATGCCACATATGTTTCAAATCTTCAACCTTGTCATCCTTAACATGAGAAATCCCAAGAAAACTAGAAGATGGTGTCGAAAAATCATTGATTCTTGCAAGATGAGAGGGGAACCTCACCACAGATCCAATCGAGAGTACCTCCCCATTTTCCATGCATCTACCCTCCAGTGGAAAGCCAATGGCATTGATAATCACCAGCCAGCGATTAGCCGAGAGAATCAGAGATCCAACTAGGAACTTACCATCGGTGGAACTTCCAGAATAGGTGATTTTCCAATCACCACCAGAAGAATCAAGAGAAGAGGAGCCCATGATATGGTGTGCGACGGCGCCGGAGTGGCGCCGGCGAGAGCCGATGGGAGGGGCCTCAGAGAGGCATGCCTCGGAAATCGTGTGGGTCTAGTGGTGGCTTTTCAGCGCTACTCTGATTATTATTTTTGTCTAGTCTTGGTTAAGGTTAACCTTGTTATAATCATTAGTCGAATCATGTGGTACCTCGTACAAACAAGCATCTGGCACTATGCACATCTCAGTAAAAACAAGAGACTTACTATTTCTTTTTGTGCAGACCTATTGGAGGACATCCTGTTGTCAGTTCGTTCTTTGAAGACAGCCACCGCATCGAGTACTTGGATAGACAATCCATCTACTTTATTGTTGCTCCTTTGCATATAGGTTCATGCCACTCATTCACATAAAACAGGTTTGCATTCAGCAATACAAAGCAACATGTACTTACAAGATTGTAGGGCGATTCACTCTACGATTCTCCGTGTTCCCTGTGAGAGGAAATAATATCAGACAGTGGTTGTTGCTGTTTACAAAGAACTAGATAGACATTGTAGTATAATCAGTTGTCAACACGTAGAGCAGGGAATGGAAAAATATAAACAAACATTTAAATGACATAAAGATTGCCATGGCGACAAAATAGAATGCAGTTACAGTCACTCCTTAGCACGAACAAGAGAGAAATTACAATGATTTAACTTGTGAAATAGGATTGCAAAAAAATATGAGAAGTGCCATAAAAAATATCACCTTCTACAGAGTAGGCAGTTACTGTAATAACATTTGGACGAATAAGATAGACATTACAATGGTATATCTCGTGAACTTATAGAGCAGGGAATGCTAACCCATCGGTGAAGTGACTTAAAATGCCATGAAATACATAATAGAAGGTAGATAATGCTGCTATAGAAATTATAATTGAGAAACTTGAATTTATAGAGTAGGGCATGCAGATAACCATGTTAAGTGCCTTGAAACATGCCATGTAATACTATATCGAATCCAAAGTATTAAGGCATATAAATTTTTCGCTAGTAAATCAATGCAAAATTGGACCAAGTTTGTAGAACATACCATGAACATCTACCATACCAAACCAACGCCATTCAATACATCAGGGCATATATTTTCACAGACACAAATGCCACAAATTAACACTTAATATATTTTTCTATGAGCTTGGTAAAAGTCATCATTGTTTGACTTTAATGTTGTATAGGCCTTCTTTTACAGAATGGATGTACTCCCGCTGTTTAAAAAAGTATAAGTCATCATCTAGACCACTTTTAGTGTGTAGGTTCATGTACGTTTGGAGTAAACCCACTCACTAAATGGTGTCTAGATACACTCCTATCACAAAGCAAAAACATCTTATATTTTGAAACGGAGGGTGTAGTAAACAATAGGCGGCAACTACTGTTGGAGCGTAATTGAAACAAATAATAATGGCATAACTTGAAGAGGGAATGCAAAACCAACAAGTTCAATGACATAAAATTTGCGATGAATTACATAAGAGAAGGCAGTTACTGTGTTTGCTTAGAACAACCAGATTGAAATTAAAATAGCATAAATTCCGAACTTGTAGAGCAGGGAATGTTAACCTACATGTTCAATGGCCTAAAACTACCAATGAAATCCAAAATTGCATGCAGTCAGTATTGTAGCAACAGACAAAGAAAGTGCACATTATGATGACATAACATGTGAATTTGTTGAATATGTAGGCAACCTCAGATGTTCAGTGAATTAAGATTTGCCATGAACTACATAATACCAATGAACTCTAATGATTTCTATTTTGTACTACCAAAATTGCTTATGTATATTAAGAGTAATTGTTGGTCAAATAAAAACACGCATAACAAGGATGCCTTATACCTTGAAATAGAAGGAGTAGTTTAATGCCAAGATTTAACATAGACTACACCGAATCTATCAAGCGAGAGTGGGATATCAATTAAGCCAGTATTGAGGTAGGAATTTACCATCAATACAGAAATGCAGTTCACTGTCGCAGGCTCATACCTGCTATATTGAAACGAACGAACAAGAAGATCTGGTTTACCTAGGCCACAACATTGTTTACGCATACACGACATCTTTGCGGGTGACGTCAAGGATGCCGAGGGTGCCCGGTAGTGGTGAGTCGGGCTGAAGCAGATAGATCTCGGCGGTGTTTGTGAAGAAGATCTGTGGAGGTTGTTGATGGGTCTGGCTTGCTTGACAAGATGGCTGGTGAAGGAGATCCGGTGTAGTGCACGGCGTCGTCCGTGAAGCAGATCTATTACGACGGATTATTGATTCGAGGCGCTACATAAGAGCGTCAGTGAAGCAGATCTGGTGTAGTGCACTGTTGAGTCTGTGAAGAAGATCTAATGCAGCGCAAACTACGTAGGTGAAGCAGGTCAGGTGTTGTGGACTAGGAAGTCCGCAAAACTAACACGGTTGTATGGAAGAGGGTGTCAGGCAAACTAGGGTTCGGTAAGGTGGACGTCGGTTGATCCCATAGACTGGTCAGGAGTATATGGTTTAGAGGTATGGCGTGTAGGCTGGCGAAGTGCAGTGGTGTAGGAGTCGGAGGTGGGATAGGGAGTTTGGGGCGGTGTGTGGGCCGGTGATGTTCCAGTGCGGTGTTATAGGAGTTGGAGGTGAGATATGGGGTTGGGTTGCGTGTAGGCGGCCGAAGTGCGGCGAAGATGATTACGATGCGATGGTGCAGGTGCTGGAGGTGAGAGGGGGTTGGGGGGCGTGTAGGCTAGTGAAGCGCTACGGGGATGGGCCGGTGTGGTGGTGCAGGAGCTGGAGGTGAGAAAGGGGTTAGGGTTTTTTGGAGTGCTTTGGGGGAAATAGCGTCGCTGGAAGGTGGACTACCTAGCTTTAGAGAACTAGGGACCCCCGACCCCCCGAGGGGGAGGGGGATTACGAACCATACCCAGGCCCCGACATTAGTAGATGTGCCATTGTCAGGGGTAGAAAAGAAATTTCGTATGGCTACAACTTGGGGCGTGTGACCACTCGAAATATTTCGGTGGAGGTGAGGCGGGAGAATTTGCCGCTCTGGGGTTTTGAATTTGGCTATACACTTCAAAAGATATAGAATAATAATATCCTATCCTATCCTAGGAGTATCTAAAGTCCAATGACTAGAAAAAATAGTTTACTGTAATGTCCGAGACTTTCTAGGTACGGAATATTTCCGGAGCCATTTCTGCAAAAATAAGGTCTCTACATTCGGCTCAATTACGTACACACATGAATGTACGTAGTAACATGATCTAGAATAGTATGTTTCCCACTATGACCAGCCTAAGAGGATCTCTAGTGGCTAGTGTATCCGGTAGTCTAAGCCAAATATAGACCACCATGGACCAAAAAATGCCTCCGGTGGCTTGTGTATCCGGTGGTCTAAAATTTAGTCATCCTACAAACAGGCTATTCGTTGTCCATACTTGGACAACCGAGCCACCATGTCTAACGCAAAGTTGGTAGCTCGCGAGCTCGCTGTCGCGCTAAATCAGAGCATTTATTGTACTGATTTGCTATGTATATTGACTATTTGTGTGCAGATGGACATATAGACTATTAAATTTTGACTATCCACTAGAAAACTAAAGTCGTGTAAAAAGGAATCTTTTTACACCATTATCTATAAAGTGAAGATGTAGACTACCAAATTTAGACAAGCCACTAGATATGCTCTAAGGCCTTCCACAGCGTGGTTGATGCCCAATAGATAGAAAATTTGCCACCTCATAAGCGATGCCTAGAAATTCTTTTGAGGCACCGAGCTCACAATGTGATAAACAAATTAACTAGACCAATCTCCATGGCTTATCTTTGGTTTAGGTGCTCTGGTTCCCTAAAAAATTTGGTGGCATGGATCGGGCAACAGAGGGCACCGGTGCCTGATTCTTGTAAAGTGATTTGGCACCGATTTTTTCACACGTTGCGTAAGGCCTAGGAGACTACCAAATTTAGACAAGCCACTAGAGATCAACGCAAAAAATACTAGCGTGCTATTTAATTTAGCGTGGATTTTCTCTAGACGATATGAAAGTTAAAGAATGCTAATAACGCGCTATTTTACAGAACATCTTTTTGTAAAAATTTAAAAATGTAACTGGTATATGATGAATATAAATGATTCCAGCATGTAATTAATTGCCTAGAGTAATACTTGCACATGCATAATCAATTTTGGCGCTATCCAAGTTGGAGGATAACCAGTAGGGCTGAATGTAGGTACAGCGCCAACTGCTGCAGGAGGAGGCGGTGGCTTGACAAGGTCACTTAAGTTTGACAATAAAATTTTCATTGTATGTTTGCTTACTCGACACATTCATCATATGTTATCTTACTCCACACCCACCAACAAAAAAATAACGCCCTATACTTGAAATAGCGCTAACGCTATGATGTTTTAGCGCAATATATCATGCTATTTCAGAAATAGCGCCATAGCGAGCAAAATCTTTAGAAAATATCGTGACTCTCTAAATACGCTATATCACGCTACATAGCGTGAATAGCGCACAATTTTTTTCCATGCTAGAGATGCTCTAAGTCTGGTCAGAGTGGTAAGTAACTTGGAGTAGTAATATACATACATTGTGCTAAAGACTATCAAAAGTACTCCCTTCGTCCAGAAATAACTGAGTTGGTTTTTTCTAGATTCGAATATATTTAGACGCATTTTAGTGTATATATACATTCGAATCTAGACAAACCCAAGTAAGTTATTTATGGACGGAGGGAGTAGTACTTTTTAGATGCTACAATGGAAAAGAAGACCCAACTGTTGGAAATGTTGGGATTCGAGAGTCTTGATCCAACTTTGGAAATGTGTACGAATAATTTTGAATATTGACCATTGGATCAAGACACACGAATCCCAACATTTCTAGCCATTGGATCTTCTTTTCCATTCTAATCCCTCTCTTTCAAAATATAAGATGTTTTAGTTTTGTGAATGAAGTGTATCTAGACCTCTTTTAGTGTCTAGGTTCATCTAGGTTTGGAGTGAACCTAGACACTAAAATGGGTGTAGATACACTCTTTCTACAAAGCTAAAACATCTTATATTTTAAAACAGAGGGAGTAGCATCTAGAAGATTTTATTGATAGTCTTCATCACAATGAATGGGATGCACAAAACTCCAAACACACTTCTCCATCATTCTAGAATCTTCTCCCTCGTTTCTCTAGACCATGTTACCAGATTTTTCATGTTTTAGATAGCTAATAATCGTTAACTTCTAAATGATATTAAAGTACAAGAACCAAATATACACCCATACTTTATAGATGTTGTTCAAATTTATATTTTTTATGCTTTACCTATTAAAATTTTATATAGTAGTGATATGTCGGACGTCTAGGTACTATTTAACATGAATCCAGCTCCTCTGAACCATTGGATCTAACAGCCCAACGGTCAGGATTGGTGCTATGGATCCAATTCAAAACTGCTCCATTGTAGTAGTAGAGAGAATACATCCTACTATGTTATGAATCCCAGAATGTTGCTAGGGTTCCTGGACATGGTTGGACACATGCTGGACTGTCATTGCATGTGTTCTCCAAACCACAATAATCCACATGGCCACACACACACATCCAAGTGGGTGTGGTGATGCAACATCTTTCAAAATGGTGCTCCACTACATGTGGCAGTTGAATCCCAACAAGTTGCCAGGGTTCCCAGACATGGTTGGACACATGCTAGAGTGACATTGCATATGTTATTTTCAAAACCATAATGATCCCCATGGCCAGCCATACACATCCAAGTGGGTGTGGTGATGCAACATCTTTCAAACTGGTGCTCCACTGCTTGTGGTAGTTGAATCCCAGCATGTTTCTAGGGTTCCTACACATGGTTTGACACATGCTAGAATGACATTGCATGTGGTCTTTTACAAACCACAATGATCCACATAGCCACAAACACACATCCAAGTGGGTGTGGTGATGCAACATATTTCAAACTGGTGCTCCACACCATGTGGATGTTGAATCCCAACATGTTGCTAGGGTTCCTGTACATGATTGGACACATACTGGAGTGACACACATTGTGTTATTTTCCAAAGCACAATGATCCACATGGCCACACACACATCCAAGTGGGTGTGGTGATGCAACATTTTTCAAATTGGTGCTCCACCGCTTGTGGCAGATTAATCCACTGCATGTTGCTAGGGTTCCTGGACATGGTTGGACACATGATGGAGTGACATTACATGTGTTCTTTTCCAAACCATAATGATACACATGGCCAGCCACACACATCCAAGTGGGTGTGGTGATGCAACATATTTCAAACTGATGCTCCACTACATGTGGAAGTTGAATCTAGTGCATGTTATTAGGGTTCCTGGACATGGTTTGACACATGATGGAGTGAAATTGCATGTGTTCTTTTCCAAACCACAATGATACACATGGCCAGCCACACACATCCAAGTAGGTGTGGTGATGCAACATCTTTCAAATTGGTGGTCCACTGCATGTGGTAGTTGAATCCACAGCATGTTTCTAGGGTTTCTGGACATGGTTGGACACATGCTATAGTGACATTGCATGTGTTCTTTCCCAAACCACAATGATGCACACGGCTATCCACACACATCCAAGTGAGTGTGGTGATGTAATATCTTTCAAACTAGTGCTCCACGGCATGTGGCAGTTGAATCCTAACATGTTGCTAGGGTTCTTGGATATGGTTGGACACATGCTAGAGTGATATTGCATGTGTTCTTTTCCAAACCACAATGATCCACATGACCACACACACACACATCCAAGTGGGTGTGGTGATGCAACATATTTCAAACTGGTGCTCCAATTCATGTGGAAGTTAAATCCACAACATGTTGCTAGGGTTCCTAGACATGGTTGGACACATGTTGGAGTGACATTGCATGTCTTCTTTTCCAAACCACAATGATCCACATGGCTAGCAACACACATCCAAGTGGGTGTAGTGATGCAACATTTTTCAAAATGGTACTCCACTTCATGTGGTAGATGAATCCACTACATGTTGCTAGGGTTCCTAGACATGGTTGGACATATGCTGGAGTGACATTGCATGTGTTCTTGTCCAAACCACAATTATCCACATGGCCAGCCACACACATCCAAGTGGGCGTGGTGATGCAACATCTTTCAAATTGCTGCTCCACTGCAAGTGGCAGTGGAATCCGCTGCATGTTGCTAGAGTTCCTAGACGTGGTTGGACACATGCTGGAGTGTCATTGCATGTGTTTTTTCCAAAACATAATGATCCACATAGACACACACACATCCAAGTGGGTATGGTGATGTAACATCGTTCAAACTTGTGCTCCACTGCATGTGGCAGTTGAATCCCAGCATGTTGCTATGGTTCCTAGACATGGTTGGACACATGCTAGAGTGACATTGCATGTGTCATTTTTCAAACCAAAATGATCCACATGGCCACACACATGCATCCAAGTGGGTGTGGTGATGCAACATCTTTCAAACTGGTGCTCCACTGCATGTGGCAGTTGAATCCTAGCATGTTGCTAGGGTTCCTGGACATGGCTAGACACATGCTAGACTGACATTTCATGTGTTGTTTTCCAAACCATATTGATGTAGATGTCCACACACACACACCCAAGTGGGTGTGGTGATGCAACATCTTTCAAACTGGTGCTCCACTCATGTGGTAGTTGAATCCCAGCATGTTGCTAGGGTTCCTATACATGGTTGGACACATGCTGGAGTGACATTCATTGTGTTCTTTTCCAAACCACAATGATCCACATGGCCAGCCACACACATCCATGTCGGTGTGGTGATGCAACATCTTTCAAAGTGGTGCTCTGCCACTTGTGGTAGTTGAATCCACTTCATGTTGCTAGGCGTATCTCCGTAACTCGGCATATTGCCATTATAGTGATTTATAGCAGGAGTAGAGTTCTGCCACTGTTGTGGGACTTGAACCTGGGTAAGCTATGTTACCTTGTACCCGACAACTCTCCGTCTTACCCCACATGTCTAAACACGCACTTTGAGGACCCCTCTATGGCATACTCGTCTGCAATACCACGACAATTGGCGCCCACCGTGGGGCAAGAGGCGCTTCGAGCTCTACACAGGGCGAGGTCCAATCTCTTCACAGGAATCAGCAACACTGTAGCCATAGGTCGCGTTCTCTTCTATGGCAACGTCCTGATCGTCCCTCCAGATGAGTTTCGGGTGCCGGTGAAGACGAACCCCACGCGTTGCTCCTTCATCCCCTTCGGAGACATCCACATCTTCATCGGCGAAACTGACTCGGGTCCTAGATCCTAGGAAGTCAGAAACTCGTCAAGCCCCGCATGGACCACCTATGAGCAGGACACGTTCGTGGAAGGATCTGGGCCATACCTCTCTTTGGAGTATGGTGGCTCGGATCAGGAAAATTCAAGGCCCACCCAAACCGCCCTGTGCAGGATATAAAGGTGGGAGGACCCCGCAAATCCGCTTGGCTTCCCCGAGCGTTAGAGATGCGCAGGTCACACTTTGTTGGCATCATCACCATCTTCGATTTGGCTAGATTCGTTCAAAGGGAGGGGAACCTCCCCGCGAATACCTTGCCAGATGGATGAGGGTGAGGGAAACCCTAGAGGGCGACCACGCCGACGATCTCATGTACCACTTCGTGGAAGGGCTCACGCATGGAACACTTCTCCGACATACCCTCCGAAGGCGGCAGGCCACAAGCCCTCTTACCCTTGGTGAGATGGTTGCCATTGTCAACGAATACGTGGATGCCAATGAAGAGGCCATGATGGCAATCGCCGTCGAAGCCGGAGGAGATAACAACAACAACGGACCGCCTCCATCACCCTCCACGTCCGCCATTGCCAACACCAAAGCTAACTCTGACTCCATCCTCGATGCACTTTACGCCAACATCAGTATGGATGCCGGTGGCTCGGATGCTAACTCGGAGGAATATGACGCTATTATGAGGGAGATCGAGCAGGATATCGAGAAGGAGGAGCATGGCGAGAAGACCAACACCTCCCACAAGGTGCTAGTCGCCATTGGGAGCGTGGTGGAAGAAGACGGACAGGAACGGGAACGTTAGAGAGCTCCGTCCATGCCAGCGGTCACCAGAGCAGCAGCAGCTAAAAAATCCGACACGCCTCTGGCTCCGGCCAAGGCTCTACCTCCTCCGGCTACCCGCCTGCCACCGGCGCAGGAACTTACCATGGCCCCTAATACAGTTTACCGACAATCAAATCCTCCGCCAATGCCACCGTCAACGTCTACAGCTGGCAACCTGCTAGCCACTCCCGCCGACAAAGGACTCTATAGTGCACTCCTCATTGAGCCAATCACCATCGCCCATATCTGGAGCGTTACAGAGCTTGATGAGAAGCGTGCAGAAATCCTGACGGAGGCCAAGTGCATCGTGCAGCAAGGCGCTAAGCTGGACGAAGACATGGCTAAGGCGCAGCAATCCATCAAGGCGGTAAGAGCTATGGAGGCCGAATACAAGCAATTGTGGTTAAAGAATAAGGCAAAGAAGGTACCAGCTCACGTCGTCCAAGATCCTGGCGTTCGGCGAGGCTTGGGATTTGATGGGTCTAAGACGACCAAAGTCACCCCTTACATAGATTCAGAGGGGAGGCAGGTCATGCCAACCCCCGCTCTCAACATTGTCGTCGCCAAGACCCTCCTGGAGCAGGACAGGTCGCTAGAAGCAGTTGCTCAGGTGTACGACCTCGTCGCTAAGGCATGCGACCAATAGGAAAAGGCTGCCTCGTAGAGGCTTGAGTCCAACCCGGAGTTGTGCCAGTCAACCCTAAACATCTACAGAAGGCCAAAATCTCCCCGTGACGAAGGATCGCACACATGCTCTATAGAGCGAAGACGGAGGGAGGCACACAACATGACTGGCGCTATCCAAATATCCTCCGACCACGGAGAAAAGGCTCGTCCCCATCGCTCGCCACCTCCACCACATCTCGACGTCACGAGGACCCAGAGCCATGCCATCGCACAAGCATGCCACCTCGAAGGCGGTCCCAGCCCGGCATCATCATACGCGACTAGGGGCAAACAACCTAGGCATGCCGGAGAGCACAGCGGCCACGGCGGACGTAGGAGCAGGTCCCACAAGGAACCACCACGTCCGGCAAGCAACCGCGACCAGCGTGAGGAATCGCAGGAGGGGCACATCAAGAGAGCTAACCCACCGCCTCCACCACCGCCATCGTCACCTAGCAGCCATCATGGTGGAGGGCATGGCGGATCTCATAAATCGTACCACAACACCCCTCCCCATGACAGAAAAGGGAAGCAGCCAGAGCCATATGACGCACGATCACGGCTAGACAAGATCGAAGAAGCTCGGTAGCTCCCTTACCTTGGGCCACGTTGTTTTGGACCAGTTATACGGGCCACAACCTACCCCAAGGGCCTCCTGATAGACAAGACCATCAATACCTACAATGGCACCGCCAGACCAGCAACGTGGTTATAGGACAACAGCGAGGCGATCCACATCGTAGGGGGAATCCCCAATGTCGATGTCAAGTACCTCCCACTCATGTTGATCGGCACCGCCCGACAATGGATCGACGACTTACCGGAGAAATCAATATGCAATTGGTTGGACATGCATGAAGTGTTCACCAAGAACTTCGAGGGTACATACAAACGTCCATGTACTGTTGGAGACCTACAGCGGTGTGTGCAAGAGAAGGATGAAACCTCTCGTGTCCACCTCTCTCGCTGGCTGGATATGAACAATTCGTGCACAGGGGTACACGAACAGACCACTATGGCCGCTTTCATTGATGGTCTGAAAAAGGGTACTTTGCTCTGGCATACGTTGAAACATAGGTAGGACAACAATAACCTTGACCTCAATGCAATGATCAAAATGGCTAGCAAATTTGCCGTTGCTGATGACGATGCACGTGGATCGTTGCCGGCAATAGAAATCCCTACCCAGGCTAGGAAAAACAACAATAACAAGCGGAAGAATCCGCCCGAAGAGAGGCAAGTAGCCGACATGGTCGCCGCAACATTCACTGTAGAGGCAATGGCGGACAACGTGGATGTGGTCGGGGGGCTAGCAGTGGACAATAGAGGAGTGACCTTACACCCTCAGCGCCCCGAGTTCCCCAGGCGTATGAAGAGTACTGCGATATGCCGTGCTTCGTCCATCTCGACGCTAATGGCAAATCCACCCACACCAATCGCCAGTGCAAGTTTGTCAATGATCTCAAGGAGGACCCTGAGTCTAGCTACAAGCGAAGTCAGAAGAACAAACCCCGCGAAAAGGACAAAGGGAAGAAGAAGGAGGAAGAGCTCAAGGAATCAAGTGATATGGACGAAGACATGGACCTAAAATCTTACGACAAGGGAGAGGATAAAGGGAAAAATCCCTTCAAAAAGAAGTCTCCATGTTACCACACTTTCCTTGGTACTCCAACCGTCCGGGCCTAGAAAACCTCTCTGAGGATACTGATGGCTACCCTCCCTCCAGTTCCCCAGTACGTCAGGTGGTCGGAAGTTCCAAATACTTGGGATAGGAAGGATCACCTAGAACTCATCCCAACAAAGAACCAGTATGCCATGGTCATCAACCCTTTGATTGACAGCACGGAGTTCACCAAGTGCCTCGTGGACAGTGGAAGCAGCATCAACATCATGTACCTGGATACACTACACACGATGATCTTGACGGAGACCCAGCTAAGGAAGAGCAACACCGTGTTCCATGGGGTTGTCCCTGGCTGACAAGCAAATTCTCTGGGCTGCATCACCCCTCTAGTCGCTTTTGGCGATGTAAACAATTTTTGCCAAGAACGCATGACTTTTGAAGTGGTGACTTTCAAGAGTGTGTACCACGTCATCTTCGGACGCGACATCTTCCACTCCTTCCTCGCAAGGCCATGCTTTGTTTACAACAAACTCAAGATTCCCGGACCAAATGGCATCATCACCATTGACGGAAGCTTCAGCAAGGCAAGGGAGTGCGAGCTCAGCGAAGCCACCTTCATCGAAGCAATCCTCTATGGTGAGGAGTTCAAGGAGATCTAGAACCAGGTCGATGCCTCGGAGATGCTGGCTTCGAAGAAGCAAATCACTACTGCCGAACCCGCCTTCAAGGCCACCATCAAGACCAAGCAGGTGGAGCTTGTCGAAGGTGATTCCTCCAAGACCACCTCCATTGGCACGGACTTGGATCCTAAATAGGAAAGCATGCTCGTCGAGTTCCTCTGTGAGAATAGGGACATCTTTGCCTGGCAACCTGCCGACATGAAAGGTGTACCTAGGGAACTTGCCGAGCACAACTTGAATATTGATCCTAATGCCAAATTGGTGAAGCAACCTCTGCGACGCTTTGGTGATGAAAGACAAAAGGCTATCGACAAAGAAATAGCTTGGTTACTTAAGGCTGACTTTATCCGAGAAGTTATTCACACCCGATGGGTGGCAAATCCTGTACTTATCCCCAAAAGAGAACCAATGAATTAAGAATGTGCGTTGATTACACCGGCTTGAACAAAGCGTGTCCAAATGATCCGTTTGTTTTGCCTCGCATTCACCAAGTCATTGATTCGATGGCTGGCTCAGAACTTTTGTGTTTTCTCGATGCCTATTAAGGATACCACCAGATCCGGATGCGAAAGTCAGACCAATTGTCCACTTAGTTCACCACACCCTACGGCACATACTGCTACGTCACGATGCCCTTTGGGTTGAAAAACGCCAGTGCAATGTACCAACGGATGATGCAACATTACCTGCATGACCAAATAGGTCACAACATACACGCTTACATGGATGACATCGCGGTAATGTCAAAGAAATAAAATGATCTTATCACTGACTTACAAGAAACCTTTGACAATCTCCGGAAATACAACATGATGCTAAACCCAAAGAAGTGCATCTTCGGGGTACCATCTGGCAAACTGTTGGGATTCATCATTTTGCATCGCGGAATGGAGGTGAACCCGGGGAAAATCAAGGCCATCCTCGACATCAAACGCCCGACATGCCTAAAGGACATACAATGGCTCACAGGCTGCGTAGCAGCAGTAAGCCGGTTCATCAGCCGGCTTGGTGAGAAGGCTATGCCACGCTACAAGTTACTCAAGAAGGCGGACAAATTCACATGGACAGGTGAAGCTGACGCAGCACTTCAGGAGTTGAAGAGAATACTCTCCTCCCCACCTATACTTGCAGCACCGGTGCCAAGGGAGCCTATGTTAGTTTAAATGGCGGCGACCAACCGAGTAATCAACATCGTCATCGTGGTGGAGCGCAAGGAACCAACACACGAATACGGAGTTCAGGGACCTATTTACTATGTAAGTGAGGTCTTGACGGAATCCAAGCAGCGTTACCCACACTACCAGAAGATAGCTTATGGAGTTTTCCTTGCTTCACGTAAGCTAAGGCATTATTTCCAGGAGCACCCCATCACAGTAGTGAGCAAAGCTCCAATGTCCGACATCATAAACAACATCGACGCTACAGGGAGAGTGGCAAAGTGGGGCATCGAACTTGCCGCCTTCGACATCACCTACAAGCGACTCGACGCTATCAAGTCATAAGCATTGGCGGATTTTCTTGCAGATTGGACAGAACTGCCAGAAGACACTCCTATGCTAGAACTAGAGTATTGGGTCATGCACTTTGACGGATCGAAGTTACTCAATGGCTCGGGGCCTGGTGTATTATTTCAATCACCAACAGGAGAAAAGTTACAATACATCCTGCAAATCCACTTCAATGCTACAAATAACATGGCGGAGTATGAGTCCCTCATTCACGGACTTCACGTAGCCAAGGATATTGGCATCAAGCGCATAGTTTGCTGTGGAGATTCCGACTTGTTTGCCCAGCAAGTAGCTGGCACCTGAAACGCGCGGAACCCTATAATGGTGGCATATCGAGACGAAGTAGAGGAAATAGCCAAGTGCTTCGACGGCTACGAAGTCAAGTACGTCAAAGGGAGGATAATGAGGCGGCAGATCAGCTGTCAAAGCTTGGATCAGCTCGTCGACCAATTCTGCCAGGCGTCTTCCTGGAGCATTTGCGGACTCCATCCGTGAAGGGAGCGGACCCTGACAACCCGGATAGAGTGGACTCATTTGTCAACGCAGTAACAGTCACCTCTCCAGCTTGGACGAAGTCGTTCATGGATTATCTACAAGACAGAACTTTGCCCACCAACATAGTCGAAAGCCGGCAAATAGTACGGAGAGCAATAGGAGTTTTCCTATGACGCGTCTCCCAACAGCAATGTATTGAAATCCTTAGAGAAATACATCTCGGAGATTGCGGGCATCACGCCGCTCCCCGATCGTTGGTGGCCAAGGACTTTCGACAAGGATTCTACTAGATAACTGCCAAGGTGGACGCCGACAAGTTGGTGCAAACATGCCTTGGGTGTCAGTTTTATGCAAGACAACTAAATGTTCCAGCTGAAGAATTGCGAACAATATCAATAACTTGGCCATTTGCAGTCTGGGGGCTGGACATGGTAGGGCCTTTGCAAACAGCACCCGGTGGATTCACACACTTCCTAGTAGCAGTGGACAAATTCACAAAATGGATTGAAGCTAAACCCATTATAAAGCTTGATGGGGCAACAACCGTAAAGTTTGTCCGAGATCTAGTCGTGAGATTTGGTCTCCCACATAGCATCATCACTGACAATGGCAGAAATTTATCCCTCGGAGAAGTTTAGGAGTACTATCATGAGAAAGGCATCCGCCTTGACCTAGCATCTGTGGCACCCATAGTCAAATGGGCATGTTGAAAGGGCCAATGGACTAATTTTACACAAAATCAAGCCACGCTTGGAGGCACCGCTGCATAGAGCAGCTAGAGCCTGGGCGGATGAACTACCATCTATCTTGTGGAGTTTACGAAAAACACCCAACAGATCCACCGGCTTGACTCCTTTCTTCATGGTTTATGGAGCAGAAGCAGTTCTTCCATCCGACATCCTCCATGATGCACCAAGAGTTTCCGCCTATAAGGAGGATGACGCTGAAGAACCCAGGCGACTATCTGTGGACCTACTTGAAGAAGAGCACATGCTGGCATGCCAGAGATCTACCATCGACCAGCAGAGGCTGTGCGGCTACCATAGTCGCCGTGTAAAGCATCGCTCGTTTAAAGAAGGGGATCTGGTGCTTAGACTCAAGTAGGATAAATCACAAAACTATCCCCGCCTTGGGAAGGATCGTTCGTCATAAGCAAAGCATTGCTAAATGGTTCCTATTACCTCATCGATATTCGCGAGTTGAAAGATAGGCCAAAAAACTGCAAGCGCAAGCAACGTGACTCCGATGATGATTACCCGGAGACAGATCGGCCATGGAGCATAGCACAACTATGTTCCTTTTACACTTAGCACATTTATATTATGTAATAAGTGTCTTATATGATCAATGAAACAAAGCATTCGGTTCACTCATATTTTCTAAGTCTTTTACCTCCTTTAGTTGTTCATTTTTGGATCATATAAACCTTTTATGCGCAAGGTTGCATTTACCCTTGTGAAACTTCCACCTACGGGCGTTAGCTTAAGTTTTCTAGTCTACACGTTTCTGAAGTTTTTATCTGGATTCCAGAGTAGTGACCTTTTGGCACTTAAAGCCGGCGATTTCGTTCTTAGGTTCTAGACGGTGCTATTAAGCATCATAGCCTAAGAGCACAGTTCTGTGCTGCGAGTCTTCCGTCTCACGAAATTTCAAGCATACAAACCAGAATAATGGATAAGCCAGCACTTGCTTAAAAAATATATACACATGCTGGAAACATATAAGTTGTAGGAAGCTTGAGTACAAGTTTTTCCACCTTAGACAAACATAAGTTTTTTCTGCATACATTCTGTAGAGATACATTTAATACAGACATTGTTTTTTATGGCTCTGCTACAGGGGGCTTCGTGGTGGCATCATCAGGAGAGTCAGGCCGGGGGTGCTCGTCAAACTCTGAAGGAGAGGGGCCATACTCAGAAGAGGCCACGTCATCATCTAGGATCTCGGTAGGCACGAAGACATCACCCTTGACCATCTTGGCAACCCTGGTATCGAAGCCGGTGAGAGAGTTCCAAATAGCATAGCTATCGATCTCTCGTCCTTCCTCGTCCAGCTTGGGCATGCCAAAGGTCACGAAGTCGATGTCGGCATTTTCATAGTGAGCCTTGACCAAGGACAGAGCCATCCTAGAACCAACCCAGATGCAAGAGGCTTTCAAGTCCTTGACTTTCTCGGGGGATCGGCGCAACATTTCTAAAAACTTGGCTGCTGAGTCTACCGCCTTAATATTGATGCCCAGAGGTTGAGCTATCTCCTTGGCTTGGGTGATGGCGGTGCGGACGAAGTTGCCGACAAGAATCATGCGTTCCTTGGTACTCGGAGCACCCTCACCCAAGTTGGCTAAGCCAATGGGAGTTGTGGTTTGCACAAGCACCCAAGGACCATGAATATAAAAGTCAAATGGTAATCCAACTTACAGAAAAAGACCAAGACGGAGAAAGGTTACCTAAGATACTCATTTCCTCTTGCATGCAAGTCTCCGCCAAGTCAGCGCATTCCTTCTAGACTGACTTGAACATCTCAAGACTCCTAGTATTCTGCTCTTTGGTAGCTTGGTTCTAGTCTTTGAGTTGTGCAATCTCATCATTCAGGCGCTGCATCTCGGTGTCAGCAGACTCTTGCATAGCCTTCATCGTTGCCTCATGGCGCTTGATGGCATCGACCAGGTCATTCTTTAGAATCTTGTTTTCATCATTGAGCTCCTGGATATGCTTGGATTGCTCAACGATGCTCTTGTCCTTAGAAATGGCTTCTGTAAGACAGAAATCAGAAAGTGCTGTCAGAAGACGGAAGAAATAACTCAATGAGAAAAGCGAGGAGCTATCGTAGGAAACAGACTCTGACTATTTTTGATTTGTTCCTTCAGGAATTTGGTTTTACCCTGTTCAAGGCCCATCTCCTTACGAAGAGAAGGAAACCTCTCGTTGGCGGTTATCCTCTGTTTATTCTCATTCTGCATCAAGATGTAAACATGCTTAGTTTCTCTAGAGCATCTAGTCGGAACTATTCAGTTTCAACTATATACTCGAAGGCTACAGTACATGATTTTGAAGTAAACTAGTTTCTCTAGAGCATCTAGTCGGAACTTTACAGTTTCAACTAAACGCTCGGGGGCTACATGGACAAATTCTACGAGCTAGGAGCACTCAGGCCAATAACTATTGGATTATCCACCTAAGAGCTCGAGGGCTACAGTGGGATATATTACACAAAGTAAAACAAGTGAAGTTCAAAAAACTTACGATGGCAATGATCCTGAGATTGTTGGCCAGATGAGCGTAGGAGTCGTGGAAGGTCCGGGCATTCTTATAGATTGCGTCGGCCTGCTTGATGAGGTAATCTAGGCTCAACGTCGGAGGAGTCGCAGCCAATGAAGAGGTCGAAGCCAGAGGCATGGATGAAGCCCTAGCTGCCTCCTGCACCTTCAAGGCAGTTGATGGGTCTGAGGCTCCCGCCTCAATCATAGCATCCATGTCCACCTCCCCCACTTCCTTCCGCTTCTCGGTGGCATCCTTAGCCGGAGCTTCAGCCCCTTTAGAGGAGGTGCTCTCCCGTGTCGCTTGGCCGCTGGGAGAAACATCTGCCTCGATAGAGCCTGAGACATCAAGATGTGTAGTGATATCTGTCTCCATGGCGGAGGTCTCAGGGATGATGGGGGATGACGGCCCAGCAGGACCAGTAGAAGGTATGTAAGTAGGAGTAGGGGGAGCGGTGGCGGGAGAGGGTTTGGCGGACGGCCTCTTGGTCAACATGTCGCGAATGTTTTTTGACCCTCCAACATCTTTGGAGGATCGCTTCAAACGAACACCAGTTTTTCCTCCTGAAACATACAAAGTATAAGTACAAGAGTTGAAAAAAGGTGTGCGCTGAAAAATACAAGCCAGAGAATGAATGTACTTACTCCACGGTAGGAGCCTTGGCAAGGGGAATGCCGGTGGACTTCTTCTTCTCCGCCTCTAAGGCGATAGTGGAAGGTTTGGAGACTCCACTCTCTCTTTTCTTCTTCTTCTTGGCCTCGGCAGCAGTGTCAGAGGTGGAGCTCTTCCGCTTTCATGCTGCCGGAGCTAGTTGATCCTTGGAGGCGTCATCGTCGGACACCACCAGGATATCCTTCAGCTCTGGTTTGTAGACCTGGGAGGCCATTTGATCCACCGCCAAGGTCGCCAGCTGGGATACAGAGGAGTGTTAGATGGACAACTCCAAGACAGAAAAACCTTAGAGTATATAACGAGCAACAAAGGAAACAAAAGCTACCTCGGGGAATGTACCACAGTTGAACATGTCGAAGGTGATCTTGAAGCCACGCGAGATGGAGTTAGTAGAGAAGTTATCCTGCGAGATTCGCATGGGATCCCTCATGTCTTGGCTATATTTGCACATCAGCTAGGCACGGTGCTGCACAGGCTAGATTTGCCTAACGTACTAGCACATGGCAAGATCCAAGCCCGTTAGACCTCCGTCTACGATCCATTTGATTCGCCTTACGGCGGGATTGGCTTCATCGTCAAAGGGAAGAGAGGCTAGGGTCCACCATGCTGGCACTTCGGTGGAAGCTCCATCGATGAAGTCGGGGTAGGTCTCAAGACGGTCTAGCTAAGGGACTTCTGGCCCGTAGAAATACGTGCGTTGCCAGTTCTTGCAAGACTCATGCCCTACGATGTTGGGGAAGCACCGCCTAGGCCGGATCTTAAAGCTAATGGTTCCGCAAGTCCGCAATTCATCCTTGGACTCTACGGACTCTCACTTGACGGTAAAGAAGTATACAAACATATCTAATCTAGGCTTAATCCGTAGATATCCTTCACACAGAGCTACGAAGTTGCTAAGGACTAGGATGTTGTTGGGAGAGAGGTTGTGGGGAAGTACCTGGAAGTGCTGGAGGACGTCCAAGAAGAAGTTGGAGACTGGTAGGATTACGCCATGTACCAGCTAAGATTTGAGGTACACCTTCTCTCTGGGTTAGGGAGAAGGGACCACCTCGCCGGCTGGCGCCGCCAGCCAGACGAACTTCTCCGCTGCAGGGAGATACCCTTCGTCGACTAGCTCTTGGAGATCTTCGGCGGAGAGATTAGAGCCTCTCCACACCCCCTTGTGGGAGTCGCTTTCTTCTTCAGCGGCTTCGGGTGCCGCTCGTTCTTGGTCATCGCCAGAGGTTTCCGTCATGGCAGAGACGGGGACGACCACCCCCTCTTGCGGAACGTTCACCCCCTGGGATGGCTCTGTCATAGCCTCAGGGATCACCGCCCTAGAAGGAGCAGAGATGCTGGAGGCCATTGTGACGAGGAGAGGGTGGAGAAAGAAAAGGCTCTGGTTAGGGTTTTTCACAGGAGAGCTCGAACGGTCGCACGGCTAGAGGAAGACGAAGATTAGGAGACGAATGCGGGTAAAAAGAAGTAAATTGACCGTGATGGAAATATATACGCCTCGCATCAAGATTCATGCAAAAAAGATATAATGGTTGGAACGTTGCCGACGTGGAAGTGAACATGCGCGGTAATTTCGCCACCTCCTCCGTCTTTTGCCGCTCCACCGTTTCGGATTTCGCGCGCGTGAAAATAGCTGATGATTAATTCTCTGTTTCTGTGAGTTTCGAGGTAGCATAGGTTGTACCCTATGTCATCCTCCTGGTAGTTGCAGTGAAGGGTCACGTCGAAAAGATTCCATCAAAGACGGAGATCATCTGACTCCGGAAAAGAAGACTCAAGGAATCTCCGACTACATTACGAAGCCGGAGAGGATTGCAGGGTTCTTTGGGAGACCTTTGAGATATTGCTTGATTGATTGCCGGCATCACTTAGACAGGATATTCAGAGATCAACGAGCAAGACAATGAAAGATTTCAAAGTCCTTCGGGGGCTACTATTGGGGATATGCTATATGGGTACCTCATAGCATGTCACCAATCTGCCTAACCCGGGTGGCCCAGACTTGGTAGCAAGGCCTATGGCCTGCTGGGCGGCCAAGTTAAACGGATCCTGAAGGGAGGCCCATGCCGGATAAAGGAAGGCTACGCAGGAGTCACCGACATACTCAGAGCCTTGGAGTACAAGACACGGAAGACTAATTCGTGTAGGTGTAGGACTCTTTACCTTGTCCAACAAGGACCTTTTCCTGTAAACCCTAGGTCTTGGCACCTTTATAAGCCGACCTGCGGGAGCCTTTAGGGCAAACAACTTCTCTGATTGCTGCATACAATGTGCAACACCTCGCACATCAAACCTATCTAGTGATTTATAGCAGGAGTAGAGTTCCACCACCATTGTGGGAGTTGAACGTGGATAACCTGTCTTACCTTGTACCAGCCAACTCTCCGCCTTACCCCACGTCTCTAAACACACACTGTGAGGACCCCTCCATCGCATACTCGTCAGCAATACCAAGACAGGTGTTCATTTCCAAACCACAATGATCCACATGGCCACACACACATCCAAGTGGGTGTGGTGATGCAACATCTTTCAAAATGGTGCTCCACTTCATGTGGCAGTTGAACCCTAGCATGTTTCCAGAGTTCCTAGACATGGTTGGACACATGCTGGAGTGACATTGCATATATTCTTTTCAAAACCATAATAATCCACATGGCTAGCCACACACATCCAAGTGGGTGTGGTGATGCAACATATTTGAAACTGGTGCTCCACTACATGTGGCAGTTGAATCCCATCATATTTCTAGGGTTCCTACACATCGTTGGACATATGTTGGAATGACATCGCATGTGTTCTTTTACAAACCACAATTATCCATATGGCCACACACACAGATCCAAGTGTGTGTGGGGATGCAACATCTTTCAAACTGGTGCTCCACTTCATGTGGAAGTTCAATCCTAGCATGTTGCTAGGGTTCCTGGACATGGTTGGACACATGATGAAGTGACATTGCATATGTTCTTTTCTAAACAACAATGATCCACATGGCCACACACACACACATCCAAGTTTGTGTGGTGATGCAACATCTTTCAAACTGGTGATCCACTGCATGTGGCAGTTGAATCCCACCATGTTGCTAGGTTTCCTGGATTTGGTTGGACACATGCTGGATTGACATTGCATGTGTTCTTTTCCAAACCACAAAGATACACATGGCCACACACGCATCCAAGTTGGTGTGGTGATGCAACATCTTTCAAAGAGGAGCTACACCGCTTGTGGCAGTTGAATCCACTACATGTTTCTAGGGTTCCTGAAAATGGTTGGACACATGATGGATTGACATTGCATGTGTTCTTTTCCAAACCAGAATGATCCACATGGCCAGCCACACACATCCAAGTGGGTGTGGTGATGCAACATATTTCAAACTAGTGCCCCACTGCATGTGGCAGTTGAATCCACTGCATGTTATTAGGTTTCCTTGACATTGTTGGAGACATGCTAGAGTGACATTGCATGTGTTCTCTTCCAAAGCGCAATGACACACATGGCCATCCACCCACATCCAAGTGTGTGTGGTGACACAACATCTATCAAACTGATGCTCCACTACATGTGGCAGTTGAATCCTAGTATATTGCTAGGGTTACTGGACATGGTGGGACACATGCTAGAGTGACATTGCATGAGTTATTTTCCAAAGCACAATGATCCACATGGCCAAACACACACATCCAAGTGGGTGTGGTGATGCAACATCTTTCAATTTAGTGCTCCATTGCATGTGGAAGTTGAATCCTAACATGGTTCTAGGGTTCCAAGACTTGGTTGGACACTCGCTAGAGTGACATTGCATGTGTTCTTTTCCAAACCACAATGATCCACATGGTCACACACATATCCAAGTGGATGTGGTGATGCAACATCTTTCAAACTGGTGCTCCTCTGCATGTGGAAGTTAAATCCTAGCATGTTGATAGGGTTCATGGACATGGTTGGACACATGTTGGAGTGACATTGCATATGTTCTTTCCAAACCACAATGATCCACATGGCCACACACACACACATCCAATTGGGTGTTTTGATGCAACATCTTTCAAACCGGTGCTCCACTTCATGTGGTAGTTGAATCCTAGCATGTTGCTATGATTCTTGGACATGGTTGGACACATGCTGGAGGGACATTGCATATGTTCTTTTCCAAACCATAGTGATCCACATGGCCACACACACACAACCAAGTGGTTGTGGTGATGCAACATCTTTCAAATTGGTGCTCTACTACATGTGGTAGTTGAATCCCAACATATTTCTAGGGGTTTGGACAGGGTTGGACACATGTTGGAATGACATTGCATGTGTTCTTTTCCAAACCATAATGATCCACATGGCTACACACACACATCCATGTGGGTGTGGTGATGCAACATCTTTCAGACTGGTGCTCCACTGCATGTTGCAGTTGAATCCTAGAATGTTGCTAGGGTTCCTGGACAAGGTTGGACACATGCTGGAATGACATTGCATGTGTTCTTTTCCAAACCACAATGATCCACATGGCCACACACACACATCCAAGTGGGTGTGCTGATACAACATCTTTCAAACTAATGTTCCACCGCTTGTGGGAATTTAATCCACTTCTTGTTGCTAGGCTTTCTAGACATGGTTGGACAGATGATGGAGGGCATTGCATGTGTTATTTTCCAAACCAGAATGATCCACATAGCTAGCCACACACATCCAAGTGGGCGTGGTGATACAAAATCTTTCGAATTGGTGCTCCACTGCATGTGGCAGTTGAATCCACTCCATGTTGCTACTTTTCCTGGACATGGTTGGACACATGCTTGAGTGACATTGCATGCGTTTGTTTTCAAACCACAATGATCCACATGGCCAACCACACACATCCAAGTGGGCGTGGTGATGCAACATCTTTCAAACTGGTGGTCCACTAAATGTGGCAGTTGAATCCCAACATGTTGCTAGGGTTCCTAGACATGGTTGGACAAATGCGGGAGTGACATTGCATGTGTTCTTTTCCAAACCACAATGATCCACATGGCCACACACGCACATCCAAGTGGGTGTGGTGATGCAACATCGTTTAAACTGGTGCTCCACTATATGTGGTCATTGAATCCACTTCATGTTGCTAGGTTTCCTAGACATGGTTGGACACATGCTGGAGTGACATTGCATGTGTTCTTTTCAAAACCAAAATGATTCACATGGCCAGCTACACACATCCAAGTGGGTGTGGTGATGCAACATCTTTCAAACTGGTGCTCCACTTCATGTGGCAGTTGAATCCCAACATGTTGCTAGCGTTCTTGGACATGGTTGGGCACATGCTAGAGTGACATTGCATGTGTTCTTTCCCAAACCACAATGATCCACATGACCACACACACACAAATCAAAGTGGGTGTGGTGATGCAACATATTTCAAACTGGTGCTCTAGTACATGTGGCAGTTGAATCAAGTGCATGTTATTAGGGTTCCTGGACATGGTTGGACACATGATGGAGTGACATTTCATCTGTTCTTTTCCAAACCACAATGATACACATGGCCAACCACACACATCCAAGTGGGTGTGGTGATGCAACATCTTACAAATTAGTGGTCCACTGCATGTGGAAGTTGAATCCACAGCATGTTGCTAGGGTTCCTGGACATAGTTGGATACATGGTGTAGTGACATTGCACGTGTTCTTTCCCAAACCACAATGATCCACATGGCCATCCACACACATCTAATTAGGTGTGGTGATGCAACTTCTTTCAAACTAGTGCTGCACTCTATGTGGCAGTTGAATCCCAACATGTTGCTAGGGTTCCTGGACATTGTTGGACACATGCTGGAATGACATTTCATGTGTTCTTTTCCAAACCACAATAATCCACATGGCTAGCCACACACATCCAATTGGGTGTGGTGATGCAACATCTTTCGCATTAGTGCTCCACAGCATGTGGCAGTTGAATCCGAGCATGTTGATAGGATTCCTAGACATGGTTGGGAACATGCTGGAGGGACATTGCATGTGTTATTTTCCAAACCACAATGATCCACAGGCCAGCCACACACGTCCAAGTGGGTGTGGTGATGCAACATATTTCAAATTGGTGCTTGACGACATGTGGCAGTTCAATCCAAGACTGTTGCTAGGGTTCCAGGACATGGTTGGATACATGGTGTAGTGAAATTGCATTGAGGTTTTTTCCAAACCACAATGATACACATGGCTATCGACACACATCCAAGTGGGTGTGGTGATGCAACTTCTTTAAAATTGGTACTCCACTACATGTGGCAGTTGAATTCAGTGCATGTTATTAGGGTTCCTGGACATGGTTGGACACATGATGGAGTGACATTGCATGTGTTATTTTCCAAACCACAGTGATAGACATGGCCAGCCACACACATCCAAGTGGGTGTGGTGATGCACCGTCTTTCAAAATGTTGCTCCACTTCATGTGGCAGTTGAATCCACTTCATGTTGCTAGGGTTCCAAGACATGGTTGGACATATGCTGGAGTGACATTGCATGTATTCTTTTCCAAACCACAATAATCGACATGGCTAGCACACACATCCAAGTGGGTAAGGTAATGCAACATCTTTCAAACTGGTGCTCCATTGCATGTGGTAGTTGAATCGACGGCATGTTGCCAGGGTTCCTGGATATGGTTGCACACATGTTGGAGTGACATTGCATGTGTTGTTTTCCAATCCACAATGATCCACATGGCCACACACACACATCCAAGTGGGTGTGGTGATGTAACATCTTTCAAAAATGTGCTCCACTACATGTGGCAGTTGTATCCTGACTTGTTGCTAGGGTTCCTGGACATGGTTGGACACATGCTAGAGTGACATTTCATGTGTTCTTTTCCAAACCACAATTATCCATATGGCCACACACACACATCCAAGTGGGTGTGGTGATGCAACATCTTTCAAACTGGTGCTCCACTTCATGTTGCCGTTGAATCCACTTCATGTTGCTAGGGTCCCTGTACATGGTTGGACACATCCTTGAGTGACATTCATTGTGTTTTTTTCCAAACAACATTGATCCACGTGGCCAGCCACAAACATCCAAGTGGGTGTGGTGATGCTACATGTTTCAAACTAGGGCTCCACGACATGTGGCAGTTGAATCCCAACATGTTGCTAGGGTTCTTGGACATGGTTGGGCACATGCTAGAGTGACATTGCATGTGTTCTTTTCCAAACCACCATGATCAACCTGACCACACACACACATCAAAGTGGGTGTGGTGATGCAACATATTTCAAACTCGTGCTCCACTACATGTGGCAGTTGAATCCATTGCATGTTATTAGGGTTCCTGGACATAGTTGGACACATGATGGAGTGACACTTCATCTGTTCTTTTCCAATCCACAATGATACACATGGCCAGCCACACACATCCAAGTGGGTGTGGTGATGCAACCTCTTTCAAATTAGTGCTCCACTACATGTGGAAGTTGAATCCACAGCATGTTGCTAGGGTTCCTGGACATGGTTGGACACATGGTGTAGTGACATTGCATGTGTCTTCTCGAAAAACATAATGATCCACAGGGCCAGCCACACACATCCAAGTGGGTGTGGCGATGCAACTTCTTTCAAACTAGTGCTCCACAATATGTGGCAGTTGAATCCCAGCATGTCGCTAGAGTTCCTGGACATGGTTGGACACATGGTGGAGTGACATTTCATGTGTTCTTTTCCAAACCACAATAATCCACATGGCTAGACACACACATCCAATTGGGTGTGGTGATGCAACATCTTTCAAACTAGTGCTCCACAACATGTGGCAGTTGAATCCCAGAATGTTGATAGGATTCCTGGACATGGTTGGGAACATGCTGGAGTGACATTGCATGTGTTATTTTCCAAACCACAATGATCCACATGGCCAGCCACACACATCCAAGTGGGTGTGGTGATGCAACATGTTTCAAATTGGTGCTCCACTGCATGTGGCAGTTGAATCCACAACATGTTGCTAGGGTTCCAGGACATGGTTGGACACATGGTGTTGTGACATTGCATTGTGGTTTTTTCCAAACCACAATGATACACATGGCCAGCCACACACATCCAAGTGGGTGTGGTGATGCAACATCTTTCAAACTGGTGCTCCACTGCATGTTGCCGTTGAATCCACTTCATGTTTCTAGGGTTCCTATACATGGTTGGACACATGCTAGAGTGACATTCATTGTGTTTTTTCCAAAAAACATTGATCCACGTGGCCAGCCACAAACATCCAAGTGGGTGGGGTGATGCAACATGTTTCAAACTAGGGCTCCACTACATGTGGCAGTTGAATCCCAACATGTTGCTAGGGTTCTTGGACATGGTTGGGCACATGCTAGAGTGACATTGCATGTGTTGTTTTCCAAACCACAATGATCCACATGACTACACACACACACACATCCAAGTGGGTGTGGTGATGCAACATATTTCAAACCGGTGCTCCACTTCATGTTGAAGTTGAATCAAGTGCATGTTATTAGGGTTCCTGGACATGGTTGGACACATGATAGAGTGACATTTCGTCTGTTCTTTTCCAATCCACAATGATACACATGGGTAGCCACACATCTACGAGTGGGTGTGGTGATGCAACATCTTTCAAATTGGTACTGCACTATATGTGGCAGTTGAATCCACAACATGTTGCTAGTTTTCTTGGACATGGTTGGACACATGCTGTAGTGACATGGAATGTGTTCTTTCCCAAACCACAATGATCCACATGGCCAACCACACACATCCAAGTGGGTGTGGTGATGCAACTTCTTTCAAATTGGTGCTCCACTGCATGTGGCAGTTGAATCCACAACATGTTGCTAGGGTTCCTCGACATGGTTGGACACATGCTGGAGTGACATTTCATGTGTTCTTTTCCAAACCACAATAATCCACATGGCTAGCCACACACATCCAATTGGGTGTGGTGATGCAACATCTTTCAAACTAGTGCTCCACAGCATGTGGCAGTTGAAGCCCAGCATGTTGATAGGATTCCTGGACATGGTTGGGAACATGCTGGAGTGACATTGCATGTGTTATTTTCCAAACCACAATGATCCACATGGCCAGCCACACACATCCAAGTGGGTGTGGTGATGCAACATCTTTCAAACTAGTGCTCCACTGCATGTGGCAGTTGAATCCACAGCATGTTGCTAGGGTTCCAGGACATGGTTGGACAAGTGGTGTTGTGACATTGCATTGTGGTTTTTTCCAAACCACAATGATACACATGGCCAGCCACACACATCCAAGTGGGTGTGGTGATGCAACATCTTTCAAATTCGTGCTCGACTGCCTGTGGCAGTTGAATCCACATCATGTTGCTAGTGTTCTTGGACATTGTTGGACACATGCTGTAGTTACATTGCATGTGTTCTTTACCAAACCACAATGATCCATATGGCTAGCCACACACATCCAAGTGGGTGTGGTGATCAACCATCTTTCAAATTCGTTCTCCACTACATGTGGCAGTTGAATCCCGACATGTTGCTAGGGTTCCAGGACCTAGTTGGACACATGCTAGAGTGACATTGCATGTGTTCTTTTCCAAACCACAACTATCCATATGGCCACACACACACACACATCCAAGTGGGTGTGGTGATGCAACATCTTTCAAACTGGTGCTCCACTGCATGTTGTCGTTGAATCCACTTCATGTTTCTAGGGTTCCTGTACATGGTTGGACACATGTTGGAGTGACATTCATTGTGTTTTGTCCAAACAACATTGATCCACGTGGCCAGCCACAAACATCCAAGTGGGTGTGGTGATGCAACATGTTTCAAACTAGGGCTCCACTACATGTTGAAGTTGAATCAAGTGGATGTTATTAGGGTTCCTGGACATGGTTGGACACATGATGGAGTGACATTCCATTTTGGTTTTTTCAAAACCACAACGATACACATGGCCAGCCACACACATCCAAGTGTGTGTGGTGATGCAATATCTTTCAAATTGGTGCTCCACTTCATGTGGCAGTTGAATCCACAGCATGTTGCTAGGGTTCTTGTACATGGTTGGACACATGTTGTAGTGACATTGACTGTGTTCTTTACAAAACCACAATGATCCACATGGCCAGCCACACACATCCAAGTGGGTGTGGTGATGCAACTTCTTTCAAACTGGTGCTCCACTACATGTGGCAGTTGAATCTAGTGCATGTTATTAGGGCTCCTGGACATGGTTGGACACATGATGAAGTGAAATTTCATGTGTTCTTTTACAAAACACAATGATACACATGGACAGCCACACACATCCAAGTGGGTGTTGTGATGCAACATCTTTCAAAATGGTGCTCCACTGCATGTGGCAGTTGAATCCACTTCATGTTGCTAGGGTTCCTAGACATGGTTGGACATATGCTGGAGTGACATTGCATGTGTTCTTTTCCAAACCACAATTATGTGCATGGCCAGCCACACACATCCACGTAGGTGTGGTGATGCAACATCTTTCAAACTGGTGCTCCACTACATGTGGCAGTCGAATCCACTACATGTTGCAAGGGTTCCTGGACATGGTTGGACACATGTTGGAGTGACATTCCATGTGTTCTTTTCCAAATGACAATGATCCACATGGCCACACATACACATCCAAGTGGGTATGGTGATGCAACATCTTTGTCGTGGTGGTGTCACGGCAGATGCCATGTATTGGCTAAAGGTGGGGACTAATACTCGCTAGGGGAATCCAGGGAGGGATAGTGAAGTGATTCTCCACACAAGAGCTTGTATTGATTTACTTCCAAGGTTACAAGTGCTCCTAGAGCTGTATTGGCGAGAGGAGGAAGAAGGAGCTCTCTTACTCTCAGCCATAGATCTCACCTGAAACCCTAGACCACAACAGAATCGTAGAGAGACCAACCAACCCCTTCTACAGAAGCCCTAGCCCCCCTTTTACAGGGGAGGCTCGGTTTCTGCCTAGGGCATACGTGGAGGCATATTCCTAAGAATATGCCTCCTCCAAAAGTGGTAAGCCGACCGGGGTGCTTTTTCCCCCGCGTCACACATGCTTTAGCTACGTGAGCCTCTGACGGTGCCCTCGTCAGCCGACACGGGCGTCATCACGCTTGTCGGCCACGCCCCGGTGGTCCTGTCCTTGCTCGCTTCGCTCAGGCAGTGCGTACCGGGGCTCCTTTTGACCAGCGAGATTCCTTCCTTCTCCTAGAAGCTTGTTGTGACCCGGATGATGGTTCATCCGGCCACACCCTTTCCTGCATACAGGTAAAACATACACTTTCGACTTACCGCTTAAGTCGGATGAGGCCTAGTTAGGCGAACGCCCCCAGGTCCGGATTACCCCGTGATTCGGCCTGCCTTGAGGTGACCCGACCAGCATCTGCTTTGGCCTTGCCGAACCTCGGCGAACTCGGCCTTTATACCCCGGCGTGACCCTACCCGGGGGTATCCCCCCAACATTAGTCCCCGAAGCTGGTGCGGTCTTAGCCGCCTTGGCCGCTAAGGCCACACCAGGTTCCATTTTGTGCCCCTGTCGTTGTTGCCGAGTTACCTCCGTACCTCGGACAGCTTGGATTTACGTTCCCTTCTCACATTGCAAGTTTTCACTTGTCGGCCGGGTTACCACAGTTCCATCCGGGTCTTACTTCCTTCTCTTATACGCTAGCCCATGTGAAGGGTAATCATTATGTCGTCTTATTTTAAGGGACGGTACAGTAACCGCCGGAGTAATTGTCTATTATCACTGTGCGCGGGTCACGTCACGCCTGCCTCCTCGTTTACCGCATCAGCGCGTCATGTCACAGGACTCTCTCCGCCCTGTGGCCTTCCGTGTGGCTCCTCACTGATTGGTCCGGACGGGTAATACACGGCCACAGCGTGTGGCCGGTCCACAGGGCGCGATCCCACTCACCCCTGATGGGAGTGGTTAAATAGCGGAGGGGTGCCTCCCTTAGGATTTTTCCCCCGCCGCACCCCTCTGCCCGCTGCTATTCCTCTTCGTCTTCCTCGCGACCGCGCCGCTGCCAGCACTGCCAAAAAGCAGCGTCGCTGCCGCACTTCTCCGTTGCACCTCTGCGTCACCGTCACTGCGACGCAAATCTCCCGCTACGGGTCCTCGTCAATCCAGGCCACTGTCCCCCGCCGCCTCTAGTGCTAGCGAGGGCTTTGAGGAGCAGATGACGGAAGAAGAACTCGCCATTGCTGAACAAGAGATGGAGGAGGACGCCGCTGTTGCGGACCGCGGCGCGTGGGCCGGCTCCTGGGTCTGCCAGGACGATCTGGACTGGTTCTACCGGACCAGACGCATCCCGACCGGCGTCGCCGCTCGCCTCGCCTCCGCCGAGCTTGCTCCTTCACCCAATCTCGGGGAGTTCGTTGTGTTCCTGTCTCACTTTCAACGGGGCTTCGGACTACCGGTGAGCGATTTCTTCCACGATTGGCTCAGTACATACCATCTCCAGCCGCACCATCTTCCAGCCAATGCCATTACTTCTCTCTCTGCCTTTGCTTCTACAATCGAAGGCTACGCCGGATTATGGCCCACGAAGGAGCTGTGGATCCGGTTTTTCGCCCTTCGTCGCAAAGTTATTCCCGACATCCACACTGATCCGGAGGACAAGCGGCTCACTCAGTTTGGAGCAGCCTCCATCTCACCCCGGAGGTTCTCTATTTTCCCCCCGGTCACAAGGCTAGAATCCTACAAAGGGTGGGCCCGGACGTTCTTTTACGTCCGGAACACGGGCACCGAAGATTTGATCCGGTTGCTCCCCTATACACCGGGTCCGCCGAACCCGGATCTGTGGGACGCCGTTCCCAGGAAACCTACGGCCCTGTCAAACCAAGTGAACAAAAGGTTCGCGGAGCTGAAGGAGCTCGGGCTGCGCAACGAGGATGCAATGATCACTTTCGTGCGCAACCAAATCTCCCCTCTCCAGAAGTGCACCCACAAGGTGTGCCATATGAGCTACGGCCGCGATCCCAACCGGACTTCATCCTTCGAACTGAACAACACGGAGATTTATCGCCGGGTTAAGGCTCTCTTCACCACTCACAAGGACTTCTCCTCTGAGTGGACTTGGGGGATTGAGCATTTCTGCCGTGACCGGCTTCCTCCCGTGGTAAGTTTCATGCTGCAAACTTACCCCGGACTAATCACGTGTCTGTTATTGTTGCATTTTTGACTCGTTTGTTTACTCTTTTCCTCAGCTATTCCTTCAGCAGACGCTCGAGGACGGCACCGATCCGACCCTTAAGTGGGCACCGGACCGGGTGACTTTGGACGAGGAGGAGCCGGACCAAGAGATGTTTCTCCCCATGACCGACACCACGAAACAACCCACGGGTAACTTCTCTTCTACTAGAGATTGGCCCGATGATGAAGATTACATGGATATCGGGATAATTGAACCCTTTGAGGCTGTCCCCCTTTCTTTTGCTTTTCCGCCATCAGCTCACCCCGGTGGTCATATCCACGAGGATCCTCCCCTCACTACGGACGAGCCAGTTCTGGTGGCGTCGAAGAAAAAGCGCGGGGCTTCCTCAGGCTCTTCCTCTGGACCTTCCCAGCCCGTTAAAAGGCGAAAGAAGGCCCTAGCACGAAGGGCCCGGAAACCAAGAGCAGCCGAAACCTCGGATGCGTAAGTCCTTTCTTCTGTAACTCGTTCTTCCTCACTTCGTCGTAATTTTTCTTCTGACATTATTTGATTTCACAGTGCTCCGGTGGAGGTCCCTCAAAGTGGATCCAGCATCTCTTCACCTCTCCGGCCTAGCCCCTCACCCCGTCGTGATGACGAGTCACGTCCGCTGAGCCCTATTCCTGAGGGCTCTGCGGCCGCTCCGGGTCATCCTAGAGCGGGGGGAACCGGCCCAGCCGGAGCAACGGCACCCACCACCTCGGCAACACCACAACCAGTAGCCACTAAGGCTACCTCGACTCCAGCATCCGTTCTAGTACCAGCAGCCAAAGCAGCACCATCTCCAACTCCGGCATCAGCACCCACTCCGGCTGTGAAAACATCAGCGGCAGCACCAAGTCCAGCAACGAGAGTACCAGCGCCCAGTTCCTCTGCATCTTCCAAATCTTCTCAATCTCTGAAAACCGCTACTACGGCTTCTTCTTCCCAGCAAGCCAAGGGCAAGAAGATTCAAGACGCTGCCAAGCCCAGTGCTGCCGAGCCTGGGCAACGTACCCTCATATCGATGCTTCCTAAGAAAACACCTGCTGCAAAGGACGCGCCTGCCGAGCCAACTGAAGGCCAACAGTTGGTTTTGCACACCAACCCCGCCTTTGCCTTGGTGGAGAGGAAGGAAGCACATGCAAAAGGCTTGGTGACGCCCCATATGCCCACGGGTGAACGGTATCCTCCGAGCCTGATGGAATTTGTCATGAACTGGAATAAGGCAGAGGTAGTCTAGGAATCTGATCTCCCGGAAAAGTTCGGCCCCGCCGAGTTTTCCGCTCAGATGAATACTGCCGCAAAGGCCATTAACCTGGGCGAATGATGGAGGTACGTCGTTTCTCCTTTGCAAATTGTAGATAATAACCATTTGTCCCCGAGCCTCCGGGGGAGTAACTTGTTACTTGGTCGGATGCCCTTTTATAGAACTAACGTAACTCCATGATAACTTCGAATATGCACACACCTAGAGTCGGGTTAAGTTCCACTTGGCCCGGATTTTAGTACACTTCGAACATGCACACACCTAGAGCCGGGTTAAGTTCCACTTGGCCCGGATTTTAGTACACTTCGAACATGCACACACCTAGAGCCGGGTTAAGTTCCACTTGGCCCGGATTTTAGTACACTTCGAACATGCACACACCTAGAGCCGGGTTAAGTTCCACTTGGCCCAGATTTTAGTACACTTCGAACTTTCACACACCTAGAGCCGGGTTAAGTTCCACTTGGCCCGTATTTTAGTACACTTAGAATATGCACTAGGCTAACTTAAGTTTCTGTATCTCTTTTAGGTAACCACCAACCGCCGGAGTGCTGAATTCCAACGCTTGCTGGATACGCACAAGAATCTTCGCGCAAAATAGGCTGCACTCATTGCGGAGTACGAGAAAAAGGGTAAATTTCTTTCTCATCCTTTCCTCAATTTTCTTCAACTTTGTTTGCCGAACTAATCTGATTGTTCGGTTTCCGCAGCTGGGGTCGAAGCTGAAAACAAGATAATGCGGAAGAACTTGGAGCAGATCAAGGGTACGTCCTTCTTGTTTGTCTTTACCGTGGTTTCCATCGGCTTTCCTCCTTGGCTCGGCAAACATTCATTCCTCGGCACTGTCGGGCCAACGCACTATTTCAGCATCGCTTGAAGATAGTGTGCCTGTGCCTGACGATGCTACATTTTCTCGAACAAGCAGGGCAGCACCAAGCCGAACTAAAGAAGAAAGATGATGAGCTCGCCCTCCTCCGGACCAAAGACGATGAGATAGCCAAGCTCAAGGCTGAGATGGCTAAAATGAAGGCGCAGCACCAAACCAAGCTAAAAAAGGCCGGCCAGGACTACACCGAAGAACGCGAGCGCCTCAAACTCCAAAATGCTAAGGACCGTGAGCTTCTTCAGGAAGCCGAGGTCAAACTTGAGTCAGCAAATGCTGAGCTCGAGCAGCTTCGGAAGAGGCGTGAAGCTTGCACCAAGGAATTGACCCGGATTCACAGTCACATCTCACGTAACTTCTTTTCCTTTATCCGCCTTATTTCTCCGGGTTACTTCATATGTCTTGTTTTCTCAACTTTGTACTTTGACTTGTTTCCCAGGCCACTTTCCAGAGGGTACTGCCATTGCAAGTGCTGCTGTCGCCAATTTCCGCCGAGAAAGGGGTACTCCGGTCGCTCGTGAGGGTGAGAGCATTCCCTTTGACATGGAGGACCTGTTGGTCAGCCTGTCGTCTCGCATGGAAATTATTAAGAACTACGGCAGGGACCTCCTCGATGTTTCAGTACGGGTCTTCAACGCCTTCTGGCCCGCCGATGATGCTCCGAAAAGAGTCACACAGCTCGTTGAAAGGCTTTCGGAGATCGAGACCCATCTCGACCTCTGGCGAGAATCCGTTGGACGTGCTGCAGCTGATACCATCCTTCACCACATTTTGACGTGGTACGAGAAGATAGATCTCAGCCTCCTCACACGCCTGCGCACCAGGTCCAAATGGACTGATGATCCGGAGTGGGTATCTCAGCGCCAGGCTTGCGCCCACAGCCTCATCGAATATGCCCCCATTCATGAATGGACTGAGGGTCCGAGCTTCCTGGAAGTCGCAGGCGATGAGGAAGTTGAAAACGTTGAAGATGATTCGGGTGAAGACGAAGAGGACACTGCCTCAGATATTGAAGAGGGCGACGATGATGCCGAACTTCCTCCCGCTGCTCCTTCAGAAAAAACACTTGAAAATTTATGAGATCCCCGGTATGCCGGGTGGAATTGTATTCCAAACACATGTGATATTTTGCTACTGAGTACTTATGCCGGATTAAGTTGGGCGTAGTCCCCGAGTTTCTTTTTCTTGTTCGTTCAATCTTTGGGCTTGGATCGTGTCTACCTTGATTCGGTTTTACAACTTACGAATCCGAGCTTGAAAAATTGTCTTAACAATACTGGGAAACTTTTAGACTTAGCTCAAAAATAAAACTGTATAACAATTTGAAAATGAATACAGGGCTAGTCCGAAACAAAAATGTCAGCTCGAATAAATTCTTTTCCTTAGTCGTTTTTCATGTGCTACGCAATTCCAAACTTGTTCTCTTACTTTCCATGAAGCCAATTCTTATTGGACATCAGCAAGTCGAAGAGTTGGGCTCTTGGTGCTCACACACTACTAATCCGAGTTAAGTAGAATAACTTGCTCCAGCTGACGTGTAGAAAATAACAAACATTATTAAGGCAGTCCCCGAGTTACTGCTCGAGGTGCCAACATTTCATTGATAAGCTCATTGCCGACATACATACCGACATATGAGAAGACTCGGATACATACACTTCTTAGCTAAGTGTAGAAAGGACGAAGTAGAGCTATATTCCATGGTCGCTTAGATTCCTCGCCGGACCTGTCTGCCTTGTTCTTTTCCTGTGGCTTTGCATCTATAAGATAGTAAGAATCGTTGTGCAATGCTTTGCTCACGATGAATGGCCCTTCCCATGGGGGGATAGCTTATGCATTCGAGTAGTACGTTGTACCAACCGGAGCACCAGATCGCCTTCCCGAAAGACTCGAGGGCACACTTTCCGGCTATGATAGCGTCGGAGATTTTGCTGATATATGGTGGATCTGGACAGTGCCAGTTCTCTCGCTTCTTCTAGTAGATCAACATCATTTTGCCGGGCTTCTTGCACTTCGGCTTCTGTGTATTGGGTGACCCTAGGCGAATCATGCTCTATGTCGGCTGGTAATACAGCTTCTGCCCCATATACCAGAAAGAACGGCGTATAGCCTGTTGATCGATTCGGAGTTGTTCTTAAACTCCATAGTACCGTTGGTAGTTCTTCTATCCAGCACCCCGCTGATCTTTGCAGTGGCTCAATGAGCCGGGGTTTTATCCCGGATAATACTAATCCGTTGGATCTTTCCACTTGTCTGTTTGATGTGGGGTGGGCTACCGAAGCTACGTCGAGCCGGATCCTCTTATCCCAGCAAAAACGAGCGAAAGCTCCTTCCGCAAAATTTGTGCCATTATCAGTTATGATATCGTGTGGATAACCATACCTCAAGATGATATCTTTGAGAAATGTGACGGCCGTAGCTCCATCACATTTTCTTATAGGCTTCACCTCAATCCACTTCGTAAACTCGTCCACCATTACCAGAATGTGGGTCATATTTCCCCTTGCTGGTTTGAACGGGCCAACCATATCCAAGCACCATACGGCAAATGGCCAAGTGATTGGGATGGTCTTGAGTTCCGACATTGGCATATGTGTCTTGGTAGCGTACCTCTGACAACCATTACATTTTCTCACCAGATCTTCTGCTTGCTCTAAGGCATTTGGCCAGTAGAATCCGTGTCAGAAAGCTTTTGCTACCAAGGCTCGGGATGAGGCGTGATGCCCGCATTCTCCCTGATGTATATCTCGGATGATTTCAAGCCCTTCTTCTGGGTCAACACACCGCTGGAGGACACTGGTCACACTTCTTTTGTATAACTCAGAATTGATGATCGTGTAGGCCTTTGCCCTCCTCTGTGTTTGCCTGGACAGCAACTCCTTAGTGGGTAACTTTCCATCCTTCAGGAATTGAAATATAGGTAGTGCCCAAGCCCGTATTGGCCGTACGGGGAACACGTCCTCGTCTATCTCCATCTGATCCACCGGCATAACTTCAACCGGACAATGCTGAGCAGTCCCCGGGTCTTGCGAAGCAGTCCCCGGGTTTTACGCACCACTTCCCGTGTCCACGTCCATGGGCACAACTCCGGATTCTGTGTCCTCCGGGACGTAGATTGACTCGGATTCCGGGGATGGCCTGATGGATGGTTTCTTGAGGTGTTCTAATGCTACGCCCAGTGGAATTGCTTGTCTGGTTGACCCGAGCTTCGACAACATGTTGGCAACCTCATTTTCCACCCGGGGTACATGATGAAATTTGCATTCCTCAAAGTAGCCAGAAATCTTCTACACATAAAATCTGTATAGTGCCATGTTTGGATCAAGGGCGTCCCACACTCCGGACACTTGCTGCACCACCAAATCTGAGTCGCCAAAGCATATGATCCGACGTATACCAATTTCTTTTGCTACCTTGAGCCTGTGCACAAGTGCTTCATACTCAGCGACATTGTTTGATGCGGTGAAGTGGATCTGCAGCACATATTTCAACTGGTCCTTTTTTGGCGACGTGAGTACAACTCCGGCACCTAGCCCGGTTTTGGTCTTTGATCCGTCAAAGTGCATTCGCCAATAGTTCGGATCCGGAAGTGGTGGTTCGTACTGCACCTCAGCCTAGTCCACGAAAAAGTCCGCCACAGCTTGAGACTTGATGGCTGCTCTCCTGTCATATTGCGGAGCATAAGGAGCTAGCTCAATTGCCCATTTTGCAATTCTGCCGCTTGCATCCTTGTTACTCACTATCTCGGATATGGGGGCCTCACATATGACCCGGATGGGATGCTCCTCAAAGTAGTGCTTCAGTTTCTTGGCGGCCATGTACACGCCATAAGCCACTTTATGATAATGTGGGTAGTTCTGCTTTGAGGTTGACAACACTTCACTCAAGTAATACACCGGCCTTTGCACCGACTTACCTTCCTCATCGCGCTCCACCAGTATCACTGCACTTACAACTCGGTTGGTTGTGGCTATATAGAGCAACATTGGATCCTTTGATAGTGGTGAGGCTAGCACTGGTGCCGTGGCTAACATTTTCTTTAGGTGAGCAAAGGCTTCATCAGCCTGCGGTGTACAAATGAACTTATCCAACTTTTTCATGAGTTGGTAAAGAGGCAAAGCCTTTTCTCCCAACCGACATACAAACTGACTTAACGAGGCTAGGAAACCTGTGAACTTCTGGACATCGTTAAGACACTTCGGCAGTTCCATTCATTTGATGGTCCGGATTTTGGTTGGATTAACCTCGATACCTCGGCTGGAGACGAGAAAACCGAGCAATTTTCCAGCCGGGACACCGAAGGTGCATTTTTCCGGGTTAAGTTTCATCCGGAACCTTCTTAGGTTTGCAAACGTTTGCCTGATATCGTCAAGGAGCGTTTTTCTTTCCTTGGTCTTGATAACCACATCATCCATGTACACCTGCACATTTTGACCTATTTGGTCATGCAAACATTTTTGCATACACCTCTGGTACGTTGCCCCTGCATTACGTAAACCAAACGGCATGGTGCGATAGCAATAAGCCCCATACAGGGTAATAAACGCAGTCTTTATTTGATCATCCGGATTCAGAGGTATCTGGTGGAAACCAGAATAGGCATCAATGAATGACAACAATTCACATCCAGCAGTTGAGTCTATGACCTGATCTATTCTTGGCAGCGGAAATGGGTCTTTTGGATACGCCTTGTTCAGGTTCGTGTAATCGATACACATACGCCAAACCACTGCCATGTTCGGGTCATCCTTCTTCTTTTCCACCAGCACCGGATTAGACAGCCAATCCGGGTAAAGCACTTCCATGATAAATCCTGCAGCTAGCAACCGAGCTATCTCGTCCCCAATGACTTTCCTCCTATCTTCGGCGAAGCGGCGGAGAGGTTGCTTCACCGGCTTGGCTCCGGGCCTCACATTCAAAGAGTGCTCGGCCAACTCCCTCGGAACACCTTGCAGGTCCTGTGTGGACCAAGCAAAAATGTCCCGATTCTCACGGAGGAAGCTGACGAGCTCGCTTTCCTATTTATCACTTAGCCCGGCACCAATTGTTACAGTGCGCTCTGGGAACATGTCATCAACAGGAACCTTCTTGATATCTTTCGTGGCCTGGAAAGAGACAGTTCCATGCGGGTTACTCAGCGCGGGCATATACTGCTGCGCGGACTGAGCCAATGCCGCCACCTCTTGAATTTTTCTTTTTTCCTGCGCGATCACAAGTGACTCGGCTAAGTTTGATCCGGCCGACGCACACTCCATCGAACGTCGGAAGGCCCCAGCAATGGTAATCACTCCATTTGGTCCGGGCAACTTCATCTTCAAGTAGCTGATATGACAACTTGCCATGAACTTGTTTAGCGCTGGCCTTCCGAGCAACGCATGATACGCTCTTTCTAAGTTCACCACTTCGAACTCAAGATTTTCGGTTCGGCAATTATCCCTCGTGCCGAACAAGACGTCGACCCGGACCTTGCCTATGGGCTCACAAGAAATGCCGGGCACAATGCCATGGAAAGTTGTCCTCGTGGCCTGGAGCATGTTCTCTGAGATACCCAACTTGCGCATTGTGTCCGCATACATTATATTTATGCTACTTCCGTTGTCGATCAATACCTTGGAGAACCTTACATTAATGCTAGGTCCAATGAACGTAGGATCCAGCACCAACGCATACGAACCAGGGCTCGGCGTGAGCTTGGGATGGTCCCTAATGCTCCAGGTGATTTCCTGATCGGACCAAGGCATGTACCTCGTCACTGCAGGCATTACTGCATTCACTTCCATATGCCTACGCTGCAAGCTTTTAATCAGTTTCTTCTATGGTGAATACACAGTAGCTCTGGTGATGCTCCTTGTACTCGTTTCTCCCCTCATTTCCGGGGTGCCTCTGATCCGGCTGATGCTGATTTTCTACCTGATGCACTGCGTCCCTTCTTTCATTGTTATCATACCTCAGCGGAGGGGGAGGCAACATTAGCTGTTGCGTGTTTGCTCCGGAGAGCAATTGCTGCCGGGGTAACTCCTGCCGAGGCTGATCATTCTGGGGTGCCTGAGCATTCCCCGAACCACCTTGCTCGATCTTGCGCATCCACTCGCATTGCCTCGTCGTATGACATGCTGGGTTGTTCGGATTTGGCGTATGAAACTTACACGGCTGGTCCAACATCGACTCGTAAGTATACCTCGGACGGTCTTTCCTTTCTTGCCACTGCTTCTTTTGTTCCGGTGTCCAAGTTTTCTTCCCATCGTTCCTTGGAGTCCATTGATCTCCAGTTTTCTGGCGCTGGCTACCCCCTGACCCGGGTTGATCTTGATTCACAACTGCAACTTGGTGCGAACCGTACCGGAGGTCCGGTCTATCATCTCTCCTTTTTCCTCTGTAATCATTCCTCCGGGATGATCCGGATCCATCCCTCTGATAGTACTCATCGCTTGACTCGTTTGACGCGAGCCTTGGTTGGGTCGGGTCCCCCAACGCATACGAATTTGCAATCCGGATCATTTCTGCCAACGTAGCCGGCATTTTCCGTTGCAACTTCATCCACAGCTCGCTTCCATATCTACACCCCTGTGCAAACCATGCTATGGCCTGTGATTCTATCACGCCCTCGCATGAGTTTCTCACGGTACACCACTGGGTCAAAAACTCCCAGTCTGTCTCATTGGGTCTTTACTTGCACATAGCTAGGGTCTGTGGCCTATTTGGCCTTTGATACGTACTCGAAAAATTGCTGATGAACATCTCCTCGAAATCTATCCAGCAGTTGATGCTTCCTGGTGGCAAATTGTTCAACCACACCCTTGCCGGGCCTTCCAACATCTGGGGTACATACCGTACGGCCCATCTCAGGTTGCCTGTGGGAATTTTTACGGACGTAGCATAGTTTATCAGCCAGTCCTCTGGCTTGGTACTTCCGTCATAGGTCTTGGTGCCCCTGGGCAGCTGAAAGTTCGGTACTGGTGGCTCTTTCATGATCCGGGGTCCAAAACATGCTAGACCCAGTGGACCTTGACATTCAATCTGTTCCGACCTATACAGTCGATCCAGTTTTAACCTTGAATCGTCCGGCATCAAATCCCTACTTCCCAATCTCGACCCTATCACATGATAGACCGGTCTCGGGTATCCCGCATTTGCCATCTTCGAATCACCGTCGTTATACCGGTTTTGCTCTTGTGGCACACCTTTTTGTTGCACACCTCGGCCGGCACTGTGCTCTTGCCTTGGCATGTTCCGCTGCTGCGGTTGTCTTGCTCCAGTTGAGTTTTGCTGCCCGGCATTGTCGTTGACAATGTTCCCTTGACCGACATTGCCTTGGTCGCGGTTACCTCGGCCAGCTTCGCCTCGGCTCACACTCCATCGATCATCATTTTTCTGTGCTTCTTTTTCTTTCCCTGCCCGTGTCGGGTCATACAGGACAATCTGTTTGTTCCGTCTGGCCGAGGTTACCACCTCCTCTCTCCTTGGACCACCATGAGGGGACGATGCGGCTCCAACGGATTTCTCCGGGTTACCCACCGCCAAATGGACGATCTTGGAGGCTCCAGCTCTCTCCGGGTTTGCCCTGAGTAGTTCCTCGTTTTGCCTATTTGCAATCCGAACCAGCTCGTTAACCCGATCTTGCTGCCTTTGCCGGGCTTCACCCGTCAGTCCTTCTAACTCGGACGCAGCTGCATCCGCTGCTCTGAGGTTCTTGGCCGGGGTACTATACCTCGGCAGCCCGACGGACAAACAGTTTTCTGATTCCTCGATTCCATCATCACCTTCTCTATTCATTTCGCTCATGAGATTTCTCCCTTTGAATTTTACATTATCAACCTTGTTCTCCTTAGCGTACTCACGTAGCGTCATGTTCAACGACTGCTGGCCCGCGGCTATTTTCTTTGCGCCCTCTAATATTTTCTGCCTAGTTTCTTCTAGCTCGGCCTGTGCACGAGCCGGATCTACTGCTGCTACTACAGGGTTTGCCAAGCTATCCATTGCCTCTCTCAACACGTTTTCCCGCCTCTCTAGCGGAGGACCTCTACCTTTCCTTGGTGCCTTGGGCGTCACCTCCGGATCTGGCGCCGAATCTTTGCTCGCACCCGCACCTGGCTCTGTCATCATTACCTCTGCATGGTCAGGGGAACGAGCGATACGCTCCCCGCGAGCCACAGTGAGGGGCGGTTCGCCCGCTTCGACGACGTGGCGCGGATGAATGCTAGACACGTCCACCGCAACGTAGAACTTGTGCGCGCCCAGCTTGACGAAGATGCCGTTGCGCGGGAGAGGGCACGTGCCGAAGCAGCCTACATTGTCGCTGACGAAGTCCCGCGCTCTAAAGCGTTGAACGAGCCCGGAGACGATGCGCTCACCGTTGGCGATGAAATTTCCCGTCCGGATTTTGACCCCTGCTAGCGCCGCTAGCCCCACGGTGGGTGCCAACTGTCGTGGTAGTGTCACGGCAGATGCCATGTATAGGCTAAAGGTGGGGACTAATACTCGCTAGGGGAATCCAGGGAGGGATAGTGAAGTGATTCTCCACACAAGATCTTGTATTGATTTACTTCCAAGGTTACAAGTGCTCCTAGAGCTGTATTGGCGAGAGGAGGAAGAAGGAGCTCTCTTACTCTCACCCACAGATCTCACCTGAAACCCTAGACCACAACAGAATGTAGAGAGACCAACCAACCCCTTCTACAGAAGCCCTAGCCCCCCTTTTATAGGGGAGGCTCGGTTTCTGCCTAGGGCATACGTCAAGGCATATTCCTAAGAATATGCCTCCTCCCAAAGTGGTAAGCCGACCGGGGTGTTTTTCCCCCGCGTCACACATGCTTTAGCTACGTGAGCCTCTAACGGTGCCCTCGTCAGCCGACACAGGCGTCGTCACGCTTGTCGGCCACGCCCCGGTGGTCCTGTCCTTGCTCGCTTCGCTCAGGCAGTGCGTACCGGGGCTCCTTTTGACCAGCGAGATTCCTTCCTTCTCCTAGAAGCTTGCGGTGACCCGGATGATGGTTCATCCGGCCACACCCTTTCCTGCATACAGGTAAAACATACACTTCCGACTTACCGCTTAAGTCGGATGAGGCCTAGTTAGGCGAACGCCCCCAGGTCCGGATTACCCCGTGATTCGGCCTGCCTTGAGGTGACCCGGCCAGCATCTGCTTTGGCCTTGCCGAACCTCGGCTAACTCGGCCTTTATACCCCGGCGTGACCCTACCCGGGGGTATCCCCCAACAATCTTTCAAACTGGTGTTCCACTACATGTGGTAGTTGAATCCCAGCATGTTGCTAGGGTTCCTGGACTTGGTTAGACACATGCTGGATTGACATATTCCAAACCAAAATGATCCACATGGCCACACACACAGCCAAGTGGGTGTGGTGATGCTTTGCATGTGTTCTTTTCCAAACCACAATGATCCATATGGCCACACACACACATCTAAGTTGGTGTGGTGATGCAACATCTTTCAAACTGGTGCTCCACTGCATGTGGTAGTTGAATCCCAGCATGTTGCTATTGTTCCTGTACATGGTTGGACACATGCTGGAGTGACTTGCATTGTGTTTTTTCCAAACCATAATGATCCACATGGACAGCCACTCACATCCAAGTGGGTGTGGTGATGCAACATCTTTCACCCTGGTGCTCCACCACTTGTGGTAGTTGAATACACTGCATGTTGCTAGGGTTCCTGGACATGGCTGGACACATGCTAGAGTGACATTTCATGTGTTATTTTACAAAGGACAATGATCCACGTGGCTAGCCACACACATCCAAGTGGGTTTGGTGATGCAACATCTTTCAAACTGGTGCTCCACTACATGTGGCAGTTGAATCCAGTGCATGTTATTAGGGTTCCTGGACATGGTTGGACACATGATGAAGTGACATTTCATGTGTTCTTTCCAAACCGCAATGATACACATGGCCAGCCACACACATCCAAGTGGGTGTCGTGATGCAACATCTTTCAAAATGGTGCTCCACTGCATGTGGCAGTTGAATCCACTACATGTTGCTAGGGTTCCTAGACATGGTTGGACATATGCTGGAGTGACATTGCATGTGGTCTTTTCCAAACCACAATTATCCGCATGGCCAGCCACACACATCGAATTTTCCAAACCACAATTATCCGCATGGCCAGCCACACACGTGGGTGTGGTGATGCAACATCTTTCAAACTGGTGCTCCACTACATGTGGCAGTCGAATCCACTGCATGTTGCAAGGGTTCCTGGACATGGTTGGACACATGTTGGAGTGACATTGCATGTGTTCTTTTCCAAATGACAATGATCCACATGGCCACACACACATCGAAGTGGGTATGGTGATGCAACATCTTTCAAACTGGTGTTCCACTACATGTGGCAGTTGAATCCTAGCATGTTGCTAGGGTTCCTGGACTTGGTTGGACAGATGCTGGAGTGACATATTCCAAACCACAATGATCCACATGGCCACACACACAGCCAAGTGGGTGTGGTAATGCAACATCTTTCAAACTGGTGCTGCACTACATGTGGCAGTTGAATCCCGACAAGTTGCTAGGGTTCCTAGACATGGTTGGACACATGCTGGAGTGACATTGCATGTGTTCTTTTCCAAACCACAATGATCCATATGGCCACACACACACATCTAAGTTGGTGTGGTGATGCAACATCTTTCAAACTGGTGCTCCACTGCATGTGGTAGTTGAATCCCAGCATGTTGCTAGTGTTCTTGTACATGGTTGGACACATGCTGGAGTGACATTCATTGTGTTTTTTTCCAAACCACAATGCTCCACATGGACAACCACACACATCCAAGTGGGTGTGGTGATGCAACATCTTTCACACTGGTGCTCCACCGCTTGTGGCAGTAGAATACCCTGCATGTTGCTAGGGTTCCTGGGCATGGCTGGACACATGCTGGAGTGACATTTCATGTGTTATTTACCAAATCACAATGATCCACGTGGCCAGCCACACACATCCAAGTGGGTGTGGTGATGAGACATCTTTCAAACTGGTGCTCCACTACATGTGGAAGTTGAATGCAGTGCATGTTATTAGGGTTCCTGGACATGGTTGGACACATGATGAAGTGACATTTCAGGTGTTCTTTTCCAAACCACAATGATACACATGGCCATCCACACACATCCAAGTGGGTGTCGTGATGCAACATCTTTCAAAATGTTGCTCCACTCCATGTATCAGTTTAATCCACTTCATGTTGCTAGGGTTCCTAGACATGGTTGGACATATGATGGAGTGACATTGCATGTGTTCTTTTCCAAAGCACAATTATCTGCATGGCCAGCCACACACATCCAAGTGGGTGTGGTGATGTAACATGTATGACACTGGTGCTCCACTACATGTGGCCTTTGAATCCACTGCATGTTGCAAGGGTTCCTGGACATGATTGGACACATGTTGGAGTGACATTGCATGTGTTCTTTTCCAAACCACAATGATCCACATGGCCACACACACATCCAAGTGGGTGTGGTGATGCAACATCTTTCAAACTAGTGCTCCACTGCATGTGGCACTTGAATCCCAGCATGTTGCTATGGTTCCTGGACATGGTTGGACACATGCTGGAATTGCAAATAATTTTATGTATGCCAAGATTTATTTCATTGTATAAAACACTCACTTTCCATTTTTAAAATCTCTTTCTATATTCTATTTGAATCCCTTAGTCTGTTTTGCCCTTGGTTTTGTTATACTACTCAGTTTTTGCCTCTCTCTGAGTCACAAATCACATAAAAGCCCAAACGTTTGCTCACTCTGGCTGTTACGCCCTGATTGGTTGACACAGTTGTCACACGGATCTTGCACACCAACCGTTGATACTCTGTGATCCAACGCAGATCGTTGCACATGTTGTGCCCTTCATAGTACAATGTGAGAACGCACAGACGTCTCTCTTAGCGACACTTCTACAAGAAGGAACATGAAGCCTTACATTAAATAAGTCATGAAGTGGTCATGTCACGTTTAATCTTGTCTGAAAAGCCTACTACTACTACTACTACTACTACTACTACTACTACTACTATGCCACAACACATGCACAGGGCAACAGGGTCATCAGGTGCACGGTCATCGACGAGCGCTGCAATTTATTGCCACTTGATTTTAATAAGGCATATCCCATTTTTACACAATGCGCTCTCAATCTCACTTCCAATTGGGCCCTACCGCAAGAAACTTCCACGCGTCAGCTAGAGGCTGAAGAGCTGCCTATGATGCCACCATATGGGCCTCGAGGAGGGGGGCCCTCGAGGAGACCTAACTACTCCACCTTCATCATGTCCCTCACACTCATCCACACCTCCCTTTGCCCAATCTAGCAAAAACCCACAAATCTCGCCATACAACCACCTACCTTGTTCTTTACATTTCCCCTTTTAATTATCTTTTATCGCCAATTTTATGGCCATGTCAACCTTCATACTTAGAAATTGTGTCTGTGATCTTTGCATGCGGCTGAATGCAGAACTGCCATGCATGGCCCAGGAAAAAACGTGACGTACCGTGCGTGTGTCATGGTGCACGGTGCAGTACTCTACGCGGTTAGTATGCGGTGCACGGTGGTGCAACGAAATGTCCCTTCCATTCACCTTTATTATAGAGCCCCTATCCCTCTCACTCTCGCGCACTCTCCTCATGCAACAATCTCCACTATCCCATCACTTTCTGCAAACTCCTAAGAAAACCCCAACCAAGTCGACGATGGCAGAGTAGGATGCGGTGGCCATCGTCGCCTGTAAGGCCGCCGACGAGGAGGCCCCCATCTCTGTTCCAGCCCCCCTCGAGGGATTGAAAGCAGCCGCCATCCCCCTCAAGGGATTGAAAGCAGCCACCGTCCCTATCCAGGCCCCCGATAAGGCATCGATGGCAGTCGCTATCCCCGTCCAGGCCCCCATCCCTACTTCCGATGTAGCCGTCGGCGAGGAGGCCCCAACTGGTCATGGGCAGATCCTACTCTACTGGGACCCCTACGATCCGGAGGAGTACATCACTCCAGTGAACCAATACGACACCGGCATCGACGACCCATGGTCGGAGGTAACTAGAGTTTTCTCCCCTTCCCAGGTTCTCCTCCCATTCCCATCATTGGATGTTAGATCTTGGGTTATTAGGGTTCGATTGTTCACATTTCAATCGTTGGATGCTAGATCGATCTTCTTACATCATCTAATCCTCTTGTGTTGGATGTTATATTGATCTAGTGTTTCGATGAACCTACCTGTTCGCATTGAATCCTATTTTATTTTGTTTGATCTTGTGTCAACGGATCTCAATCGGTTAATTTATGCAAACAATCAATCCCGACAATCAAGGGATCTCAATCATGTCCTTATTATCAACAACTCTAATTTTTCCAACAGGTGTTCAGCACCGATGTCTGCAGTGACGATGAGTCCGAGCACACCAAGACTCGTCAGGTGCTAAAGAGGTTGCAGACCGGCCAGTATGACATCTACTTCACTAGTGGCGTCTATAGGTGCCCGTTCTCCTGGTAGAGACTCGCTGACACCGACTTCAACTGTGTCATGATGCATGTAGAGGGCTTGAGCTCTGGCATCCCGATAGTCGGGGAGACCGTGAACGTCAATGCCTACATCGCTAAACACTAGGCGCTCAATGTTCACCTCCACAACCTCTAGCGGGTGGCCATCGAAGAGAGTTGCATGCCTCCGATCAAGCCCAAGGTCCCCAAGATCAAGGGACTAGGCAGCAAGAAGTGGAGGAAGCGCTAGAGGGAGGAGGCGGAGGCGCATGCCAGTTGGGGCTAAACGTGTCTACGGTTGCTACTGCTATCAAGCAGCTTCTTTTGTTTATGTATATTGTGTGTGATGGCTGCTGAGCAACAAATGTATCGAACTTCGTTAAGCACACTTACTATCTACCGCTATATCCTATTTAGATGTGCACATGTATATCTACATTTGTTTTGTTTTGTGAATGTATGTATTCTGCCGCTGTGATTAGCTGCTCTAGATTTGCTACTAGATCGGGCAAAAACGAGGGCCAGAAGAAACGAATGATTGAAGAGAGACGCTGATCTAGATTTTCTACTAATTCGGGCAAAAAGAAACATAACTATTAGCGAGAGAGGAAAAAGGTTCTCTGAAAACAGCCAATTAACAAGCTGCCATCTTGACAAGCTACCAGACACATACATAAACATAACACAAAGAAGTAAAATTTAATTCACTTCTTATCAAACCACTTGAAGCTCTTGACATCTTTCCTAGGAGACCAACTACCATCACCCCACCTATCACTTTTCTTATTGGCCTCCCACAGCTTACCAAATGCAAGTTCATCCCACCTAGAAGGGGCGTTGGCTTCCTATCTTCAGCATCCTACGACACAAAGAGTGGTGTATCACAGGCCTGGTTGTTGCTGTTGGAAGATGCCGCCTCTCTGTTTGCTGCTTCAGCTATAGCCTCTTTTGTTGGCTTCTTCAGCTACAACCTCTCTCTTTGCATGTTTAGTGTCACGCTCAGCTAAACTGCATTTCTGATAAAGGGCTCCCCTTTGCTTCTCTTCGCTCTTGCAACTAGGGCAAAACACAAGGAAAAATAGAAAGAAATGGATCTGAACGTATAGCTCATACGTCACGTAAGCATCTATGGCTGCATACTTCAGGTTCATCTTAGACATCGACCTCTCCTCCCAGAAATCATGCCTATCTTCAGGGAAATATGCCTTCATTTTTTTGTACGACTCATCGATGATTTTAGTTGCGAGATTAGCCATTCCATCCCTCCTCGATTCCCCTTTGTTCTTGAAAAGACTACAAATATAGATCCACTTGTGCTCAGGAATTGTAATTCCCTCATCATAAAATTTCAAATAATCAGTTCTGTTGTCGATAGTGCAGAAAACAATTCCTTTTTCTACAAGGAATTGGCACAACGCCAAACACTTCTTGTCAGTCCTGAAAGTATGTAGTTTGTCATCAAAATGCGTGACCAAAATTTGTAACTACAAATGTTTTGTCAATGCAAGATCTTCATCTAAATATAATTTTAAGCTACAAAAGTTTAGTAAATGCAAGATCAAGACTCTCAACATTGGATTGTCATAATTTATTTGGTCCTAATAAAATTCAGTAGTTGCAAGATGAGCAAATGGATATATTCGATAAGCAATATAAGTCAGTAGTTGCAAAAATGCAGCACTTGCAAGATCCACACGATAATAAAATTTGGGACTATGACTATTTAGTCAATGCAATATCATAACCTGAATAAAATTTGAAACTACAATTTTTTTGTAAATCCAAGATCAACACTTTGAAATTTACCTAGTCATAATTCATTTGGTACTAAAAGAATTCAGTACATGCAAGATGAGCATATGGAATGATTGAAGTACTTGCAAGATCAACATTTGAATAAATTTTGAGACTACGACAGTTTAGTAAAGGGAAGATCAACTGATTAAAACCATACAAGTGACCATTCAAAAATAAGAAAACCCTGAAAGGGGCTAACTACAGAGAGCAGATCTACAAACCATGAGAAGTGGTAGATGAGGACGTGTTTCCTCATGGCTAGTTGAATGACGGAGAGATCATTATCGTACACTCGGTCCTCCTTGGTGTAATCGAGGTCCAATCTGACGAACTTGTCCTCGTCTTTCTCAAGCCAATCCTCGTACATCCTCAGGACTCGCACCACTGTCTCCTTCTGGTTCGTGTAGACAATGTCTATATTCGTATTGCCATGGGCAATGAAGCTTGTATCTCGAGTGTAACCTTCCATGGCGGCAAGGAGAAGACAGAAAGAAGATGGCGGGGAAGCAGAAGACAGAGGACGGGAAGAAGAAGAGTGGTTTCTGCGAGACACGGGAACGGCAGAACCGTCAATGCACTTCTGATGTGCTTGTAGACAATGGGGACGGAAGTCCAATTGGGAGACACGTGGCGGTGGCCATTCCATCTTCTGAGTAAACAAAGATTAAAAATTGTAATAACAAGGATATATGTGCGATGTGTTGTCATGTCAATTCATGCTATCAGTCGTGTTGTCCTGTCCACTACATCACCTTAGCTCATGTGCTCTGCGTCATTAGTTTTCACGTGTCAAATCCTACCATGCTACTTAATTGCGCATACCCATTTGCTGCATATCCTCTAGCCTTCTTTTTTTGAGAGAAATCCTCTAGCCTTGCGATCTTGCGAAGTGGGTCGGCCGGGACATCGGACCAGTTCACCTTCATCCGGCTGCGGGCCATGGCTTACGTGTGGTAATTGTTCCTATTGATAGAGGAAGAAAGAAGAGCAAGTAGACAAGGAACTTCCACTGTGACTGCAAGGAGACGAGGAGAAGAAGAAGAGGAGAAGACGATGGGATTTGGGATAGGGAGGAAAGTGGGGCTGAGTCATTCCGTCCATTTCCCATATCTCACCACCGAAGGAAATGATGTCCCAGCTCCACACCATGGCCGCAACCACATATCGCCGCTCTGGGAAGAAGATGATGACATAATGAGGAATGGCTAAATGCGCTAGCGCTACAAGCCTACATGACAGTCATGACGACAGCGACATAACGACCAAAACTGACAGGGGGCCCCAACTTGATGAGTGTTAGCCTAATATTTTGTATTCAAACGTTATGTTGAATTCGTGCTGAAAAGTACCCTCTGAGCATTTGGCACACCAACTGTGGGTAGCAGGATCCGATTACAGGTAACTTGGGCACCGCTATGCCTTGGCGTCTCAACTTTGGGGCCTCAAAATTAAATTCTCTTCAATCTCCCCCTCTTTGATTAATGATAACAAAACAAGCTAGATTCACAAAGAGATATTATAATAAGCTTATGAAAAAATATCTCCATAAGTATGCACTTGTTGCGTTTGAATGCAAAGTGCCACCATTTGAGATGTGGAGAGCTCCCCCAAAATCCTCAGGTAACATGCATGGTATAGACAAGTTAATAACAAGGATATCTAGTAGAGTTAAATGACATAGCATCACAATAACCAAGTACTAGCATAATAATACAAACTTTTCCAACACATCACACAAATCCAAATGGTTCAAAATAGCAAATAGAAAATAGTATCACCAGCCCATAGAAACCAAAGAATACTAAGGCTTGTGCATATGTCAAAGAACCCATAACCTAGTTAGACTCTACTATCTTCTCCCTCTTTGGCATCGAAACACCAAAAAGGAATAAGAGAGAACATGATGCTAGAGCTCAAAAAAGTGGCCCCGAGCAGCAGAGTCCTCCTCTTCTTCATCGTACTCATCCTCTCCCTCATCATCACCATCCTCCTCCTCATCATCATAATCATGGAAAACATTAGAGTTGGAGGTAGCAAAGCCTGGCAACTGGGACAAATCAAACCCATGGAACATGTCTTCATCAAGCAATGGCATAACATAGTTGACATAAGGAACGGGATTCAACTCATCTCTAACAGTAGGACCATGGTGACCCCTTTCTTCCATGAAAGCATTGTGCTTCCTCCTGGTATCCTGACTGAGCTCAAGACTCTTATGGGAAACATCATAGGAACTCTGGCACATATCCCATAGGCTAGTGAAGAACTTTGCAATGACCTTCTTGTGAGGAAGAGCAGGATGATGGGAACTGGAAGCCTTCATTTGTTGGTCATGAGCAGCCTTTGTCCTATGCTCATAAGGAAGCATCTATGGAATCTCCACATGATGGCCATAGAGAGACAAAGTGAAAATGTCCATTTCTTCACACTGGCCACAAGGAAGACTGGTGGCAGGAATAGTTGCATTGATTAAACGCTGAACATAATGGCAATAGTTCGGTGTCATGCGCCTCTCTACGGACCTCCAAATCTCGAAATAGATGAAATCACAACCATTGATCTTCCTCAAACGGTGGGGATGGTAATAGTACATAAAATTCTTATGGTATCCACAATAGTCATCTACATCACCAGCCTTGCTCACAAGGTTGTAATAGAAGAGCTTGGAAAGGGACATGTAATGTAAGTGCATGCTCGAAATGCTGGGTGGAGCCTTGATAGGATCCTCAGGATAACAATGACTGACATGATGATCAAGCATGTCCTTCTCGGAGTGAACGCAAAATCCACCAAACCTATCCTCATGATAGCCTAGAGCAGCACAAAAATCAGCAAACATGGCATTGTATGGATGAATACCAGTCATCCAAGTGATAGTGCGAGCTGGGTCAGAGTGGGAGTAGATGGTGCAGAAAAACTAACAATGGTTACTGGCATAAGCTTCACATTGATGGTCACAAGATCATACACATCCAACTTCTTCAAGGCTGCATCAATGAATTGAAAATCCACATTGAGATGTCGTTCATAGTGTTCCACATTGAGATACTTGGGAGGAACATACAAACCAGACTTCATGCAAGATTTCTCATTGTAGAAAACATCTCAAAAACAGCGCTAAGTATCTATCGAGTAGAGATAATTTGGAAGCTTGTAGGGTCTCTCATGGAACCATTAAGGGTGTTGCCTCCTAAGATTGTGCCACTCAACAGAGGACATCTCATAGTAGGTGTTGACAAATGGAGGAGCTTATTCTTTAGTGGGGCCAATGCCCTTGCCCTTTAGAGCCACTCTACCAACGGTGGATTTCTTCTTTTAACCTGAGGAAGGTCATCCTAGACCTGAGCCCCCTAATGCTGATGCTTTTGCTGCTTGACGCTCAATGAGACGACCACTAGAACAACTAGAAGGTGGCAGCTGAACATGCAACTTTTGCTTCTTGGTTGTGTCAACCTCAGTGTCAATGCCGAACTCGTTGTGCTCGAAACCTACAAAAATGATCAGCAAAAGAAGAGAAAAAAGACGTAAGCAAGTGTACATGCCACAAGAGAGGATCCCAACAACATCAGATTTTGGCAAGTGCAACTTCGAGAAAACTGGAGACAAGGGAGTTCGATGCTAGGTCCGGCTGGGCTAGGCCTACCACCGAAACATCCTGCCCAAGTCCGGCTGGCCGAAGCCGCGACCATAACGGTCGGCATTAGATCCGGTGGATCGGATCCACTGCTAGAATGGTCGGCCCTAGGTCCAGCTGAGCGGATCCACCGTCAAAACTAGTGTGGGGAATCGCAATGTCTCACATATTTCCCAAAAATGGCTCAAAATTTGCACACGTATGACTAGCGAGGGAGGGGACGTCATGATTTGTCGTGGTTGGCAACCAAAGACAAAAATTGGGGTACACTATATGGAAAACCCTAGTTCTTAAACACCAAGAGGATGGAGCAAAACTAGGGGAAGAAGAGCCGAGGAAGGAGCAAAGTACCTAGAGACTCCAAGGACATCATGCCCCTTGACAACAAGAGGAATCTCATAGGATGAAAGTGAAATCACCGATATACCAATGTGGTAAAGTGAAGGATATCGATGAAGTGCCTCCAAACAGCCCGATCTATGAAATGGCAGAGTTTGGTGAAGTTTTGGTGGAGGGGATGGCCTAGAGGGTGATGGAGAAAGGTGGGGCGGCGGCAATGGCCCTGGAGCACGGGGGAGGAAGAAGATGGAATGGCCAACTGTCCCCATGCACGAAGGATATGTACCCAGATTTTTTTGATTCGGCGATAAGTCCGATTGGACAAGAGGCCAGGCCGAACCAACCGGCGTAGACTGATCCGTTCGGCGGTAGCTGAAATAGCTTATAGTATAGCTATCCGGTTATTGCCGAACCAACCGACGCATGCCGGAGCTTCTTGCGGCAGGCTCGGCCTAGCCGGAGCCACCGCCAAAACTTCCTAGAAAAGGAAAAATAGGATATTTGGCATAGAAATAGATGGTGTAGAATTTTGTGTGTGACCAAAGGGACATGTACACAAGATTCAGATACAAATATTCCAGTCATACCCATTGATGTAAGAGCAAATAAGATATGAATAGCAACAATGGGCATGAGTTCAATAGCATTAAGAGCCAAAACACATGATACATAACAGGAAAATGGTTGGCGGGGGATTGCTTCCCCTATGTTTAAGAACAAATGGCATGGTGCCTCAAAGATAGATGCTTGGACCCATATCATGACATGAGATCAATTTATATGACACCCACATGTATGCATCTAACTATATATGGTAGGACGTGTAGATTTCGCCCTTAGGTTAAATGTGTGTGTGCTCCCTCTTGCATTTGAAATCTGTGTTCGGCTACGCCTGACGGTTGCACTACCCGTGACGTCAGTGCTGACACCGGCCACGCGTGCATGTGCCATCATTGTGCTGCCACACGCAGCGTTACATCGTGTGCATGTCGCGCACGTCGTCTTGGGAACCGCCGTCTGCTGTTTCGGTTTCTGTCCCATGATCTTCTATGCATTCGCCGCCAGCACAGAGGATCAGGAGCGGTGGTGGGGGTACGGCATGGTCCGGTGGACGCCACATGGCGCTGTAGACGGTTGCTCTCCCCGGGCGTTAAAAGGTCGCCCGGGGGAGCCATTCCCCACTTCCTCTTGATGCCTCCTCATTTCCATCCTTGCGCTCTCGCTGCCTCGCTGTTGCCTCTATGCACCCGCAGCTAGCTATCGGGGGATTTCCTCCGGATACCCAAACCAGACAAGAACTACGGCAGACGGTTCGCGCCCGGCTGGCTAAGCCCAGTCGGACATGAGCAAACCATGCCGGCTACTTCATGGTAGGCGGAACCACGAGGAGCAGCAAGGCATGGAACCGGCTACATCAGCATAGCCGGACTCAATCAGGAGGACATAGCGACGTGCTGCACAGTTGGGTGACGTGAGAACAGTGGCCAGATGCTGACGACAGGCTCGCATGGTGTTCACAATACCCATGACGACCCTACCGCTTGTACCCTGATGGGATGTAAGTGTACCGGATACTGTAGATGACCAGCCGGCTAGGGCCCGCCTGTGGGACCCGCCAGCCGGAGAGGAGAGGCAAGGCTCTCATAGCAAGGGTTGGTCTCAGTGCATTTAAGGAGGTAGATAGAAGATACAGCTCCAGGAGCGATTGTAGCCCGTATACCACTCATAGTCCGATCGACAGGAGTAGGGGCTTTACCTCACCACGAGGGCTCCGAACCTAGGTACTTCTTGTGTCTCGTTACACTAGCTTGTATCCAATCCCACCTGCGGACGCTGCCGAGAGCTTCCCTGCTAGTCCCCACACCTCTATCTAACCTATTTAGGTACTGTCGTTCCCAATACAATGACAGTTGGTGCCCACCGTGGGGCTAGATGGCTTTGACCGGAGTCACGTTCTGCATGGGACCCCGCACTTCAGCCGGTGAGCGCGTGGCCTCTGGCCTAGTGCTTATGCTCGACAAGTTTGACTACGTCATCGACAACGCTTCATGCTTTGCCAGATCCACGTTTCTGGAAAACTGTTCCATTCTTCTTTTCGGCGACCTCCCCCTCTACGTTGCCACCGTGCCGGAGTGTTTCTCTAGGGAGATCGTCTCCATCACGGAACCGCTGCACCTTATCAGCGGTGCTTCCGTCGCTCCTCGCAGCGTCGAGGTGATGATGGACGGCTCCAGCTCTTAGCCCCGCCGGCTTCGGGAGAAGGGCATAGACGAGGTCGGAACATCTGCTCTGCCGCGGCCTAGGAACCCATTGGAGGAGGCCATTGACCGGCTCCTCATGCCGGTTAACCTCAGGGATAACCGGTGGAGGTGGAAGCCAACTTCGCCATGGAGAGGCAGCTTCTCCTGCAGGAGGCCATGGAGCTGGTTGTGACTAGGAAGAAAATCGAGATCACCCGGCACAAGTACGACCATGCGCATGGCAACAATCCGGCTACCGCGGAGCCAAGCCAGCGCGGACAAGTACAGCACTGGGGCGACGAGCTAGGCGGCAGGATGCATAGGGATGGTGAGCCGGATCCACCACCTGCCCTCATCCAGCCCACCTATAGCACACCCATCAAGAACCTGCGCATGGCGTGAGCCGCGGAAGACGAATTGCCCAACTTGGAGGGCGAGGAGAAAGACCGGCAGCACGACCAGGTGCAGGAGCTCCTCCGCATCGCGAACGAGCAAGCTGGAGCCAACCGGCAGATGCAGGAGGACCCCAGCTGCTTCAAGGGAAGCAAGCCACCAGCCAAAAGCAAGGGCACACCCCGAGAGACCCAGCAGGCGTCCTCCCCTCTGGCTAAGGATCGTAGCTCTAGCAACAAGGGCCAGCCACGCCAGGAGCAAACAGTGAACAGCAACCCACCGCCTCCTCCTCCACCAACCGAAGCGCCAAGACCTACCAGTTCCGTCTCTCGGTCCGGGTAGGCCCGCGACTGCATCGAGCTCCTCGCTCAGGCATGTGTCAAGGAAGAAGAAGATTCCACTAGACTGGTTTGTTTTGGACCCCGCATCCGGAACGAGCCGTTTCCAGATAAGTTCACCCTGCCCAGGGATACCCTCAAGTACGACAGCAGCATGAAGCCGGAAGATTGGCTGACCGACTATGCTACGGCAGTTGGCATCGCGATCGGGAACAAGCGCACAACTGTGTGGTACGTCCCCCTCATGCTAACTGGGTCAGCGAGGACATGGCTCAACAGCCTCGCACCCAACAACGTCAACGCCTGGCCAGACTTTGAGATGGTGTTCGTCCACAACTTCAACAGCACGTACAAGCGCCCGGGCCGCCCGTATGACCTAGCCTTGTGCGTTCACGGTGACCACGAGACATACCACAAGTACCTCGCCAGGTGGACGGAGCTGTGCAACACCCGCGAGGGCATCCTGGAGAGCCAGGCGATCGGCTTCTTCGTCGAGGGGTGCTGAGAGGGCACCATGCTTCGCCACCGGCTGCTGTGTGATGAGCCGAAAACCATGGCGGAGCTCATGACAGTTGCGGACTAGTACGCCACGGCGGATGCCGCCATGAAAAAGCCCCTATGAGTAAGTGCTGACGGGCGTCTGACTCCTTCGGAGCCGGCTCGCGATTGTCCGAGCAATCCGGCTGGAGAAGCCAGATCCTCTAGGTGCCACGGCAATGACAACCGGTTCCATGGGGACCGCCAAGCCAAACAGCAGAAGCCTCGCTACCACACGCAGCAGGTCAATGCTGTGGAGGGCATGCCCGATGCACCGGCTAACGACGCAAGAAGGCAAAATCCACGGCTCACCTTCGACCAAATGTTTGACGACCTGTGCAAGTGGCATAGCAGTCCCTTCAAGCTGGCTACGCACACCTCCTGGAACTGCAGCTGGACCCGCCAGCTAAAGGACCAAGGAAACCAGCAATGTCTACCCTCGCCCCCTCTCGGTGGACCCCCACCACCGGCTAGGGGAGCCAGCAATGATGGTAACGGCGGCAATAGTGGCAACAACAACAACGACTACCCCCAGCCGCACGCCGCATACCACATCTTCGAGACGGAGCTGGATGACAAGCACAGCCGCAGGCGACGCTCTAAGGAGGTCAACACCATCGTCTCCCTAGTGCCCCAGTACCTGAACTGGTCGAAGACCCCCATCACCTGGACCCGGGAGGACCAGCCGGATCAGCTTCCGATTCCCGGGGGGGTTCCCCATGGTACTTGACCCCCTCATCATCTCCAACGAGCGCACCTGCCACTTTTCACGCGTCCTCATCGATGGAGGCAGCAGCCTCAACCTGCTTTACCGGTCATCGCTGGTGAAGTTGGGCATCCGCGAGTGTGACCTGCGCCCGACTACCACGATGTTCCACGGCGTACTTCCTGGGCTGGCTTGCGCTCCGCTAGGCAAAATCCAGCTAGACGTCATCTTCAGGACCGAGGAGAATTTCCGGCGTGAGCTGGGGTGGTTCAAGGTGGTGGGCCTGTCAAGCTCCTACCACGCTCTCCTCGGGCACCCCGCCCTCGCCAAGTTCATGGCCATCCCCCGCTATGCGTATCTCAAGATGAAGATGCCAGGACCAAACGACGTGATCACCGTCGCCGGCTGCTTCAGGCGGTCAATGGAGTGCGCCTTAGCCGGCTCCAAGCTGGCCGAGGCCCTCATCATAGCCAAAGAGAAGCACGTGATCATGCGCAATGTGGCCATGGCCTAGCAAGAAATACTAGATAGTAGCAAGCCGGCTGGAGAACCAGCTTTCCAGCCGGCAAAGGAGACAAAGAGGATCCTGCTCGACCCCTCCGACCCGACCAAGTTCATCACCATTGGTGCCAACTTGGACATCAAATAGGAAGGTGCACTCGTCGACTTCCTCCGTGAGAATCGGGACATATTCGCATGGTCCCTCAAGGACATGCCAGGTGTGCTGAGGGAGTTCGCTGAGCACTCACTCCATGTGCAGCCGGATGCCAAGCCGGTCAAGCAGCCTCTGTGCCGGTTCACAGAAGACAGGAGAAAGATTATTGGTGACGAGATCACCCGGCTCCTTGAAGCCGGGTTCATTATGGAGGTGTACCACCCGGACTTGCTGGCCAACCCAGTCCTGGTGTTGAAGAAGAACAAGACATGGTGCATGTGTATCGACTACACCAGCCTGAACAAGGTGTGCCCGAAAGACCCCTTCATTTTGTCCCATATCGATCAAGTTATCGATTCCATGGCCGGCTACTATTTGTTGTCCTTCTTGGATTGTTACTCCGGTTACAATCAGATCCGGCTAAACCCAGCTGACCAAATAAAGACATCGTTTATTACCGCGTACGGGGCTTTATGCTATGTAACCATGCCTTTCGGTCTGAAAAATGCAGGCACTCCCTACCAGCGCTGTATGCAGAAATTCTTGCGCTCACGGATCGGCCGAAACGTGCATGCCTACATGGACGATGTCATCATCAAGACATAGGAGAAGTGCACCCTCCTCGAGGACTTGGGGGAGACATTCAGCAACCTCTGTCGGTACCATATGAAGCTGAACCCAGAGAAGTGCGTATTCGGAGTCCCATCCAGCTAGCTACTCGGCTTCCTCGTTTCACAAAGAGGAATCGAAGCAAACCCAGAGAAGATCGCGTCCATCAAGAGAATGCAGCCACCCAGGAGCTTGATTGGAGTCCAGAAGTTCATCGGATGCCTGGCTTCCCTCAGCCATTTCGTTAGCTGGCTGGGGGAGAAGGCACTTCCGCTGTACCAGCTAATGAAGTAGACGGACAAGTTCTCCTAGACCTTGCAGGCCGACGCCGCCTTTCATGACCTCAAGCGCATACTATCCAACGAGCCGATTCTAGCCATGCCCGCTAGCAAGGAGCCGGTGTTGCTCTATATAGCATCCATCAGCCGGGTCTTCAGCGTCGTCCTAGTGGTGGAGCGCCCCGAGGAAGGCAAGGCTCAGCTAGTTCAGTGACCCGTATACTACCTCAGCGAGGTTCTCTCCCTATCCAAGCAGAACTACCCCCACTACAAGAAGATGTGTTATGGTGTGTACCTAGCGTGTAAGAAGCTCAAGCACTACTTCCAGGAGCATCCGATTAAAGTCGTGTGCACCGCACCCATTTTGGAAATCATCGACAACAAGGACGCCATCGGCCGAGTCCCCAAGTGGGCCATTGAGCTCGCCGCCTACTCCATCCAGTACGAGCCTGGGCTCATGATCAAGTCGCAAGCTCTGGCGGACTTCCTCGTCGACTTGGACCACTGGAGGATGCACTTTGACAGCTCGAAGATGCTTGGGGGCTTGGGAGCCAGCATCGTCCTCACCTCGCCTAAAGGAGACCGGCTAGAGTATGTTCTCCAGATCCACTTCAAGGCCTCCAACAACATTGCCGAGTACGTGGTGCTGGTGCATGGCCTTCGGCTGGCCATGGAGGTTGGCGTCAACCGGATCCTTTTCTTCGGCGACACGGATCTAGTGGTGCAACAAGTATCCGAAGAGTGGGATGCCTATGATGCAAACATGGCTCTCTACCGGTTCCATGTACAGAAGCTCAGGGCCTGCTTTGACGAATGTGACTTCCATCATGTCCCACACGTCAACAACGAGGCAACCTATTAGCTCGCCCGAATCGGATCCACTAGGCAAGTGATCCCGTAAGGGGTCTCCTTGGAGCATCTGCGCAAGCCCTCCATCAACACGTCTTCGGAGTCGGATTCCATTATCTAGGCGGGAAGCGCTCTGGTTGACGGCACGGCAGACGCAGAACCGGCAAAACCTGTGAAGAAGAAAGCTTGCACCAACTCCGGCAAGTCTGTACCCTCTGGCTCGCAAGACCCGGGGGATGCTGACTCATCAAGCGACTCGGGGGCTGCCGTTCCGGGTACCTCATCCGGATGACCCCCCGACGTCCCTCTACCGGAGAGCGGAAGCATCCTCACTATCTAGGAGATACCATCCTGGGCGCAGCCCTTCATGAACTACATTTCCAATGGAGAACTTCCGGATGACGAGGTGGAGGCCAGGAAAATATGGTGGCACACACACATGTACACCATCATCAACAAGGAAATGTACACGTGCATCGTATCTGGCATCTTCCAACGGTGTGTCGATGTGGACACAGGCTACTGGCTACTCAAGGACATCCACCAGGGCGAGTGCGGACATCATGCCTCATCTAGGGCAATAGTCACCAAGGCATTCCACCACGGCTTCTATTGGCCCACTGCCCTTGACGACGCCGAGAAGCTAGTCCATGCGTGGAACGGTTGCTAGGGTTTCGGGCAGCTCAAGCACATGCCGACTATCGTGCTCAAGACCATACCGATCACCTGTCCCTTTGTTGTCTGGGGCCTCAACATGGTCGGCCCCTTCAAGCAGGCGCGTGCGGGCATGACCCACCTGCTGGTGGCGGTAGACAAGTTCACAATGTAGATAGAGGCCAAGCCTATCTGGAAGCTGGACGGGGAGATAGTCATCACCTTCTTCACCGACATCATCAACCAGTTCGGCTACCCCAACAACTTCATCACCGATAATGGCACAACCTTCGCCAAGGTGCCTTCGCTTGGTTCTGTAGCAACAAGGGCATCCGGCTGGACCTCGCTTCCGTCGCACACCTTCAGTCCAATGGGCAAGTCGAAAGGGAAAACGTCCTAGTGCTAGCCGGCATCAATCCGCGCCTCATCGAGCCCTTGGAGCGGTCGCCCAGATGCTGGATTGAGGAGCTTCAGGCTGTGTTGTGGAGCCTTCGCACCATGCCGAATAGGTCAACCGGCTTCACCCTGTTCTTCCTCGTCTAGGGCTCGGAAGCCGTCCTCTCCGTGGACATCGAGTTCGACTCACCGAGAAAGCTCCTCTACGATGAAAAGGCCAACCAGGAGGCACGAGAGGATGGCGCGGACCTCCTTGAGGAAGCCCGCGAGCTGGCGCTATCCAGATCGACCCTATACCAGCAGCGCCTACGCCAGTACCATTCGATCCGGATCCGCCCCATCGCATTCCGTGAGGGCGATCTGGTTCTCCAGCTGGTGCAAGACATGAAGGGCATCCACAAGCTATCGCCACCTTGGGAGGGCCCCTTCATCATTAGTCGGGCACTGCACAACAATGCCTACTACCTCATCGACGCACAGTAGCCGCGCATGAACAAGATGGACAAGTCGGATGAGGAGACATAATGCGCCTAGAATAAGGCCCTGCTCCGCCCATTTTACACCTAGTCACCAGACAGTGTATGTATCTTGCGAACTCTATGAATAAAAATGCAGACCCCTGCTAGATGCCCGGGGGCTCCTTGCTAGAAATTTGTGTCTTTCATTTCTGGTTCAGTTTTTCCAGCTGCGGCAACCCCTACCCTGGGGCTTGCCGGCTAGCCTGACCTGTCAAACCTGCAAAGCGACTGAGTAGTGTGTGATGATGTCAGAGGCCCACTCTTCTTCTCAGCTACAGACCGCAACCTGGTTGTCCGGCTAGCAATAGCAAAAGCCCGAGGTATCCCACATGAAGAATAGGGAGGAGACACGACGGATCGGGTGTTCCGGCCTGGTGCCTAGTTTGAGATTATCTGGCTACTAAGCCCTCAGTATCGTGCGCAATGTATTGTCAGCTCCCTTTGATTTCGGTTCCAGACCGCAACCCGGCTGCCCGGCAAGGGAGAATATCATTTTGTGGCCCGAAAGTTGGGTTGGACAGGCAACGCGGTACCCAAGTTGATTTTTATCACCGCAATTCGAAAAGTTGGGGCACCAATTGCTGAGAGGGGTCTTTCGAGTGAATGATGGCCAAACCAAATATTTTCAAATCGCGCCCGTTAAGTCAGGATATTCTGTTACACTAGTTCCTGTTGTGCCCCTCCTTCGCCGATCACTCTTCTTAGCCCCCTGCACGTGTCATAGGGCCAAATCCATTACTGTACTTTCCTAACTCTCGACACTGAATCTTGCTACGGCGGCGGTGGTCCCTTTTCTTCCCTTCCCCGACCCTAAATCTGCCGGCGGCAGAGGACCTTTTTTCTCCCTCCCACGACACTGAATCCGGCGGCGGCGGCCCAGCATGTCTTGCAAGGCGATGGTTGTAGCTACGTCGCCGACTGAAAAGGGTCTGTTGGGGCCCAAGTCTGGGGCTCAACGCGTAGCTGCGGCGAGGTCTTCAACCCCGGTTAGCGAGGAGGCCAGCAAGGATTCTACTCCCAAGGTACCTACGAGCAGCGGGTTGAAGAGAAAAGCAAGGCCGGTGGCGGATTGTTCGGCTCCGGTGGGCGGATGCAGCACTCAGATCTCGAAGAAAAAAACCCGGGAGAAGAGCGAGAGGTGAATTTTTCTTATATGTGCCTTATCTTGCAAGTAGATTAGTTATGGCATAATAGAATCGAATGAACTGAAATGTTCCCCTTTTTAATCAAATTAGGCACAGTTTTGATACAAGTGACCTATATGAGTTCACAGTTCATGTTCGGCAGTACACTGCAAAGCTTGATTTTGGTTGCGAGAGGGTTGTGTTCGGGCAAGATGTGCATCTGCTTGTGAATTGCAAAGAGGTTGTGTCTATTTCGCAGCTGGTAGATATGCTTGCCGCTAGAATTCCCTGGGGTTCTAGACAGAGGACAAAATTGGTGTGGCGCAACCTGAATGATACCTATCAGCAAATTGAGCACTCCCATGAGCTTCAGATGGTTTGGGAGTGTTGTGCAGCTGATCGTAAGGTGAAAGTTGAAGCGATGATTGATGATATGTATGCAGATGCTGGACATCTTGCTGCTAGAGCTTCTGCTCCTAGAGAATATGGACCAATAGATGCTGATCTAGATAAGTTCAGTATACGCATAGAGGTGGATTCATACATGGCAAAACTTGACGAGGGAGTTAATAAGCTAGTTTCGTCATGTACTGTGGAGATCACTGTCGATTCCAAAAACATAACTCTTGATGGAATGAGAGTGATGATCGGTAAGGAAATCAGTATTGGCCCTAAGCAGATGGCAAAAATCCGGTGGTGGCATCATAAGAAGCAGCAATTCATAGATGTTTTGGATACTGAAGATCTTATGTAGATTATGCGGCGAAAGAAGCAAACCAGGAAGGTGTGCTTCCTTGGTACCATTTCTGATGTTGTTGAACATGTTATAGTGGATGTAGATGCCCCTGTAGTGGCTGAACAGAATGAGGTGGTCGACGTTGATGAGATCTGATGAGAGCTGCTACCCTAGGCTTGTCATATGGACCGCGGGGTTCCCCTGCCTGTATTTTTAATATTGACTGCTGTTGCATTTAGAGCGTGCTTCTGTGGTTTTGTTTGTTGAGAGATTGCGATATAATGTTGTGCGAGCTATTGAGATTTTCGGACATGGCACTCACTGAAACCATCGTTGTTGTAATAAGACATAAGTACATTGTAGTTGACATGATTATGTTTCTTAAGATGACGTACCGTACTTGTTTCAGTTATTATGTTTCTTGGGACATTGTAATGTAATGTTTTGTGAAACCATGACTGGACTAGTGATGCATAAATACATTGTAGTTGACACGATTATGTTTCTTGAGATGATGTACTGTACTTGTTTCTGTTATTTTATTTGTTGAGAGACTATAATGTAATGTTTTGCGAAACCATGATAGGACAAGTGATGTGTAAGTACCTTGTAGTCGACATGATTTTGTTTCTTGAGTTGATGTAATATACTTGTTTCTGTGATTACGTTTGTTGAGAGATTGTAATGTGATGTTTTGTGAAACCATGTTGTGGTTATGTTTGTTGGGAGATTATAATATAATGTTTTGTGAAACCATGACTGAAGAAGTGATGCATAAGTACCTTGTAGTTGACATGATTTTGTTTCTTTGGATGATGTAAGATACTGGTATGTTTTTGTTAGGCAATGAAATTGGGATGGAGGGAGTGCAGGTTTAATATTTGAAATGAGAATGTGTGAAGAGGATCCATATCAGGCAGGAGACAGTAATCCAGGGAAAGGGCATGGTATCCATTAAACTATTGTAACATGCCAATTTAGTCATCATTGCAGCGGTAGAAGGGCTCTCTCTCTCTCTCTCGCCGACGCCGTCGCATTCGCCATGCTGTCCTTGAACGGCGAGGACGACCAGTCGAGCAGCGACAGCCTTTTCTCTGACATCGAGTATTCCTTCCACGATGAGAGTTCCTCTGTTTTCTCGGGCTAGGGTTAGGCAATGATAAATCACTCGATCTGAGCCCGATCAGATGTGCATGCAATCGTGTTCGATTTCATCTTTGTGTTTACCTATAGGTACCAAGGATGATCTACGACTCCGAATGGGAGGGCCTAGATCTCGATGGAGAAGTGCCATGTGACCATGGGCTAAAACTGAGGAGATATGTTGCATTCGAAGGCAGTAACACTAGGAGAAGGTTTTTGGGCTGTACAAATCAGGTTTGTTTACATTATGTGCAACTGTGACATGAAGTAAAATGTATCATGCATGTTCATGACATTATAGTGTGTGTGTTTTTAGGTTGGCCCGGTGTGTAAAGCAGTAGAGTGGGTGGATCTTGAGTGGCGAGATGCACTTAAGAAATGTTTGGCACAGTTATGGGAGATGTATGAGTTGGAAAGGTCGGGGAGATTTACTGATGTAAGTGATGCAGCTGAAAAAAATTATAGCTGTCGGTACAAAATAAGGAGCTAGAACAAGAAATCGAGAATTTGCAGTCAAAGCTAACTGACGGAATCGATGGGAGCTTGGTTGTTGGAACTACAAAGAAGCTTCAGGATAGTCACAGGTTGCTGATTCATAATGCAGAAAGGGAGAGGGATCAGCTCAGGGAAGACAAGAAGAAGCTAGAGTGCTGCATTGCGGATCTGTTGAAGGAACTGAAGAAGGCGCGCGAGGGTGAACAAGGACAGACTATAGAGGATAAAGGAAATTCGAGATGAATAATTTATGTTGTACCAATGCCTGAAACTAGTTAATTGTAAGACTTGCAGTTGCGCTTTCCGAACTAAGCCAAACTCAATCCTCGAGCAAACTAATTTCAGACGAACACACATATCGTGCATAGAGTTAAGTTCACGCTTACAAAATCACCACTGCAGAGGATAAACCAGGCAGTTCAGTACTAAATAGACATATGTTGTGTTCAAGCAAGCCTGGCCCGGAGCTGCCTGTTCTCCTCCCTAAGATTAGCCAGCTCCTTCAACACTATGTCGTGCTTCAGTTGTAGGTTCCAGCGCTGCGTCATGGATTGGAGAATTTTGTCCGTAGCCATACGATTTTCCTTCAAGATCCCTTTCATGATCTCCGTCTACTTCCTAGCCGAGGCGCGACCTTCACTGTGTAGCTTCGCCCAGTCGGCGTTTAACTCCTTCAGTTTCTGGCACTTGTCAGAAAGGACCGCGAATTCAGCGCGCAGTTGGTCAAAGACCAGTTTCTGGGAATTCCGCTTCTCCCTTTGGATTGCTATCTTGTCATGAAGCCAGGTCGCCAGGTCCTGGTCAATCTTTCGCCTCTTTCCCTGCAACAAAAATACATGGTATGGTTTATTCAGTTCACCAAGACAAGCTGGTTAGTTTCCATAATTAACTAAATCAACTAGTGGCACTGTCATAATTTCAAGGAAGAGGTAATCTAGGACTAATCAACATTTTATGAATCGACTAGTGGCACTGTCATAATTTCAATTTAAAAGACAAATAAGATTTATCAGCAGTTTAGTGTGCTGTGGGTTTTTCCCAATATCACTAAATAGTAGTGGGAGAGTGGCAAACTCATAATGCAGAAACCCATGTCCAGATACATATGGAAAGAGAACATGCTGTCCATTCATGAACATGAACACCAACACATGTCCAGATAGATAAGGAGTTGCCCTAGGATTCTTATTGCACCCTATAATGGGAAGAAGACATGGGCATTGCTCCCTGAACCCTAAACATTACAAAAGGAGAGGGGGACGAACTGGTATTCGTGTCCCTGCTAACGGGAATCATACTTGGGCATTGATCCGGTACGCCTCCAGACATGCCCTTAGCTCCTCGTTCTCTTTCCGAACACCCTCGAGTACGGTGATCTCTCTGCTCATGTCCGCCTTCATCTCCTTGACTGCATCTAGGCAACGGTTCCTGTCATGGTAGGCTCGGATGGTAGCCTTGGTTTCCTCGACACGACCTCTGAGTGCCTCGCTAGCTTCATCCTGCAGGAGAATGCACCTTTCCACGAGATTCTTCTTCTCCTCCATGAGCTCGTTGATTATCTTGATGGCCTGTTCTTGCCTAATCAAGTTACGGTCGATCACTTTCTGCAGCCTAACGACATCACGTGCAAAATCTAGCGAGATCTCCTTCTGCACAGATAATTGCTTGTGTAGGCTCTCATTAGTTTGGGTGAGGGAGCGTGCAAGCTCATGTTGGTTGGCAATCTTGGAACTGATCGCAGCCACCTTCTCACGGTACTCGGCCTTTGATCACTGCATCATTCATGTTAATTGAAATAGGAATTCTACAATTACACTCCAGGTCCTAGGTGAATACTAATACAGATCAAAAAAATCCCCGTTGAATCTATTGGCCGCAGTATTAAAAAATGGACCTGGAGATCTATTCATGACCACGATAAACTAATCCTAATCACAAAAAATCCATAGTGAATCTATGAACAATAGTATTAAGGAAAGACCAAGAGATCCAGTCATATTCATGAAAACAAATACAACTCGCAAAAGAAGAAGAAAAACCAATGCAGGGCGGACAGCATCTAAGAAATCCACATCATAACTCAGAGAAATAACAGCGTGGAGATTTACTACCTCACTGAGACATGGCACGGGGCCGAACGGGTCCTGCTACGCCTCCGTCGTGGTGGATTCGGGCTCCACGGCCGACCTGTAATACGTAGAAGAGGAAGAGCCAGAAGAAGAAGAAAAACAAGAAGAAGCTGATTAAGATCATGATGGAGAGGGAGATGGAGAATAAGTAGAATAAGGAGACTGTACCGGGAGGAGCCCTCACCTGCTAGAACATTCGATGCCATTGTCGGGGGAGATTGGGCCTCGATTAGAGGGTGGGCTTGAGCGACTGGTAGAGCAAGAAGTGCATCGCAGCGATTTCTCTCCCTTTTCTCCGCGAGGATCATCGACCGGCCTCTCCCCCTCCTCAGTAGAGCCATGGCTTGCAGGGTGGGTGTGGCGGAGGCAGGAGGAAGGAGATAGTGATTATTAGTGTGGGAGAAGAGTAAAGAGTATAGGCCGTGGTCCAGTAGTACTAGTACTAATATACAAGACCACCGTGTACGGTCTACCTTCTCAAAGAAGCCAGGGAGGCAGGGGTAGGGAATTGATGGGACTTGTCTTTATTGCGATGGACACTTCAATGGTCTTCGGCGCCGCCCAAAATCTAGTATATAATAAGGGGAGTGCGAGCCGGGTGGTCATCATGGGAATCGGCACGCACATCCCGCATGCGTGTGTCACGTGTTGATGGGGCAATGACATGCACAACTGCCGCACGATCACGTCGGCACGTCCAACTCCATCGAACTCCACGTGACAAGCATGCACAGGATATTTACGAGTCTAGAATACGCTATGCCACTTTAGTTGTGATCAAATTATGTTCAGTACGCGAGATATTACTTCTTTCTTTCTTTTTTTGATAATCGACAAATGCACGCGTGGACACGACGCACGAAACCGCTGCTCGTCCTTGATTAGGTCGGCACCCCACTCTGTGTATCCGCCATCGACCATTCGGAGCAACTACCTCGAGCACGATGCCCCCTCGTCGTCGCAATGGCAGGTCCAAGCCGTCCACTGACCGTCCTGCGTCCTCGGCTCTTCCATGCATCGTACGCGCTCGCGAGTCGCCTACTGAGGCAGCACGTCATGTCCGACTGCTCCAAGATCCATCGACATCAGCACTCAAGGACACCGCGATGTCGAAGCTTGTACTGGCCGCACAGGAGGAGCGTGGGGTACCTGCAGTGTCGGACGAGCGCAAAGTAGCAGCCAGGACGTGGGCGCGTGTTGCACCGGCGAGTACGGACAAGAATAGGAAAGAGAAGAAGACAAGGAAGAAGAGACGAGATAACTATTTGGACGAGTCCGACTCGGCCAACGAGGAGGCGTTCATCGATCAGTTGGAGGCTGAAGTGGAGGAGAGTGAGGTGGACCCATGGGACTATGAAGAGGAGGAGGAGGACTCCGACGAGGAGATAGCGCGCTTATTCGAGGAAGGGGGCGGTGTCGAGTCGTCAGAGGAGGGCACCGACAGCGGCGATGGCGGGGACCATGGCATTAACGAAGACGAGGACGAACCAGAAGATGAAGACGATGGCTTCTTCGAAATATGATCATTTATTTTATTTATTTTAGTTAGATATATGGATTTTCACTTGTTTATGGGGGTTTAGTATCGGTGGCACGGATAGAGAGGTGACACGGATTGACCATACATAAATAAGTGGAGAAGGGAGGGTTATCCTACCCGTTGGATCACATGGGATCAACGGTTGGTGGAGACGATCCGCGTGACATCTGTGTCAGCCAATCAGAGCATAGCACCCAGAGTGAGCACATGTTTGGGATCTCCACACGTTTGGGCTTTTGTGAGATTTGTGACACAGAGATAGAGAGGGAAAAATCTCTTTTCACAATCCGCCTATGGATCCACCCGTGCCATTCAAATGTCATTGCATTTGTGCTCTTTTCACAATCCACCTATGGATCCACCAGTGTCATTGCATGTGTGTTCTTTTCACTAACAACAACTGGAGTCATTGCATGTGTGCTCTTTTCACAATCCACCTATGGATCCACCAGTGTCATTGCATGTGTGTTCTTTTCACAATCCACCCATGGATCCACTAGTTTCATTGCATGTGTGTTCTTTTTAGTAAAAACAACCAGAGTCATTTTGCATGTGTGATCTCTTCACATACCACCTACATACCACCAGTGTCATTTTGCATGTGTGTTCTCTTCACATACCACCAATGGATCCACCAGTGTCATTGCATGTGTGTTCTTTTTAGTAACAACAACCAGAGCCATTTTGCATGTGTGTTCTTATCAGAATCCACACATGGATCCACCAGTGTCATTGCATGTGTGTTCTTTTTAGTAACAACAACCAGTGTCATTGCATGTGCGTTCTTTTCACAATCCACCCATGGATCCATCAGTGTCATTGCATGTGTGTTCTTTTCACTAACAGTAACCAGAGTCATTGCATGTGTGTTCTTTTCACTAACAATAACCAGAGTCATTGCATGTGTGTTCTTTTCACATACCACATATGGATCCACCAGTGTGATTGAAATGTGTGTTCTCTACACAGAACAGCTATGGATCCACCAGTGTCATTGCATGTGTGTTCTTTTCACTAACAACAACCATAGTCATTTTGCATGTGTGTTCTTTTCACATACCACCTATGGATCCACCAGTGTCATTCCTTGTGTGCTCTTTTCACATGGATCCACCAGTGTCATTCCATGTGTGCTCTTTTCACATGGATCCACCAGTGTCATTGCATGTCTGTTGTTTTCACTAACAACAACCAGAGTCATTGCATGTGTGTTCTTTTCACATACCAGTGTGATTGAAATGTGTGTTCTCTACAGAGACCACCTATGGATCCACCAGTGTCATTGCATGTGTGTTCTTTTCACTAACTACAACCAGTGTCATTGCATGTGTGTTCTTTTCACATACCACATATGGATCCACCATTGTCATTTTGCATGTGTGTTCTCTTCACATACCACCTATGGATCCACTAGTGTCATTGCATGTGTGTTCTTTTTAGTAACAACAACTAGAGCTATTTTGTATGTGTGTTCTTTTCACATACCACCTATGGATCCAACAGTGTCATTGCATGTGTGTTCTTTTTAGTAACAACAACCAGAGTCATTTTGCATGTGTGTTCTTCTCACATACCACCTATGGATCCACCAGTGTCATTGCATGTGTGTTCTTTTCACTAACAACAACCAGAGTCATTGCATGTGTGTTCTTTTCACATACCACATATGGACCCAGCAGTGTGATTGAAATGTGTATTCTCTACAGAGACCACCTATGAATCCACCAGTGTCATTGCATGTGTGTTCTTTTCACTAACAACAACTAGAGTCATTGAATGTGTGTTCTTTTCACATACCACATATGGATCCACCAGTGTGATTGAAATGTTTGTTCTCTACAGAGACCACCTATGGATCCACGAGTGTCATTGCATGTGTGTTCTTTTCACTAACAACAACTAGAGTCATTGCATGTGTGTTCTTTTCACATACCACATATGGATCCACCGGTGTCATTTTGCAGGTGTGTTCTCTTCACATACCACCTATGGATCCACAAGTGTTATTGCATGTGTCTTGTTTTTAGTAACAACAACCAGAGTCATTTTGCATGTGTGTTCTTCTCACATACCACCTATGGATCCACCAATGCCATTGCATGTGTGTTCATTTCATTAACAACAACCAGAGTCATTTGATGTGCGTTCTTTTCACATACCACATATGGATCCACCGGTGTCATTTTGCATGTGTGTTCTCTTCACAATCCACGCATGGATCCACCAATGTCATTGCATGTGTGTTCTTTTTAGTAACAACAACCAGAGTCAGTTTGCATGTGTGTTCTCTTCACATACCACCTATGGATCCACCAGTGTCATTGCATGTGTGTTCTTATTAGTAACAACAATCAGAGTTATTTTGCATGTGTGTTCTTCTCACATACCACCTATGGATCCCCTAGTGTCATTGCATGTGTGTTTATTTCATAATCCACCTATGGATCCACCAGTGTCATTGCATGTGTGTTATTTTTAGTAACAACAACCATAGTCATTTTGCATGTGTGTTCTTCTCACATACCACGTATGGATCCACCAGTGTCATTGCATGTGTGTTCTTTTCACTAACAACACCTAGAGTCATTGCATGTGTGTTCTTTTCACATACCACATATGGATACACCAGTGTCATTGAAATGTGTGTTCTCTACAGAGACCACACATGGATCCACCAGTGTCATTGCATGTGTGTTCTTTTTAGTAACAACGACCAGAGTCATTTTGCATGTGTGTTCTTTTAACATACCACATATGGATCCACCAGTGTCACTGAAATGTGTGTTCTCTACAGAGACCACACATGGATCCACCAGTGTCATTGCATGTGTGTTCTTTTTAGTAACAACAACCAGAGTCATTTTGCATGTGTGTTCTTTTAACATACCACATATGGATCCACTAGTGTGATTGAAATGTGTGTTCTCTACACATACCACCTATGGATCCACCAGTGTCATTGCATGTGTGTTCTTTTCACAATCCACCCATGGATCCACCAGTGTCATTGCATGTGTGTTCTTTTTAGTAACAACCACCAGAGTCATTTTGCATGTGTGATCTCTTCACATACCACCTATGGATCCACCGGTGTCATTGCATGTGTGTTCTTTTCACTAACAACAACCAGAGTCATTGCATGTGTGTTCTTTTCACATACCACATATGGATCCACCAGTGTCATTGAAATGTGAGTTCTCTACAGAGACCACCTATGGATCCACCAGTGTCATTGCATGTGTGTTCTTTTCACTAACTACAACCAGAATCATTGCATGTGTGTTCTTTTCACATACCACATATGGATCCACCAGTGTCATTTTGCATGTGTGTTCTCTTCACATACCACCTATGGATCCACCAGTGTCATTGCATGTGTGTTGTTTTTAGTAACAACAACTAGAGCTATTTTGCATGTGTGTTCTTTTCACATACCACCTATGGATCCAACAGTGTCATTGCATCTGTGTTCTTTTTAGTAACAACAACCAGAGTCATTTTGCATGGGTGTTCTTATCACATACCACCTATGGATCCACCAGTGTCATTGCATGTGTGTTCTTTTCACTAACAACAACCAGAGTCATTGCATGTGTGTTCTTTTCACATACCACATATGGATCCACCAGTGTCATTGAAATGTGAGTTCTCTACAGAGACCACCTATGGATCCACCAGTGTCATTGCATGTGTGTTCTTTTCACTAACTACAACCAGAGTCATTGCATGTGTGTTCTTTTCACATACCACATATGGATCCACCAGTGTCATTTTGCATGTGTGTTCTCTTCACATACCACCTATGGATCCACCAGTGTTATTGCATGTGTGTTCTTTTTAGTAAGAACAACTAGAGCTATTTTGCATGTGTGTTCTTTTCACATACCACCTATGGATCCAACAGTGTCACTGCATCTGTGTTCTTTTTAGTAACAACAACCAGAGTCATTTTGCATGGGTGTTCTTCTCACATACCACCCATGGATCCACCAGTGTCATTGCATGTGTGATCTTTTCACACACCACATATGGATCCAGCAGTGTGATTGAAATGTGTGTTCTCTACAGAGACCACCTACGGATCCACCAGTGTCATTGCATGTGTGTTCTTTTCACTAACAACAACCAGAGTCATTGCATGTGTGTTCTTTTCACATACCACATATGGATCCACCAGTGTCATTTTGCATGTGTGTTCTCTTCACATACCACCTTTGGATCCACCAGTGTCATTGCATGTGTTTTCTTTTTAGTAACAACAACTAGAGCCATTCTGCATGTGTGTTCTTTTCACATACCACCTATGGATCCACCAGTGTCATTGCATGTGTGTTCTTTTTAGTAACAACAATCAGAGTTATTTGGCATGTGTGTTCTTCTCACATACCACCTATGGATCCACCAGTGTCATTGCATGTGTGTTCTTTTCACAATCCACACATGGATCCAACAGTGTCATTGCATGTGTGTTCTTTTTAGTAACAACAACCAGTGTCATTGCATGTGTGTTCCTTTCACAATCCACCCATGGAACCACCAGTGTCATTGCATGTGCGTTCTTTTCACTAACAACAACCAGAGTCATTGCATGTGTGTTCTTTTCACATACCACATATGGATCCACCAGTGTGATTAAAATGTGTGTTCTCTAGAGAGACCACACATGGACCCACCAGTGTCATTGCATGTGTGTTATTTTTAGTAACAACAACCAGAGTCAGTTTGCATGTGTGTTCTCTTAACATACCACCTATGGATCCACCAGTGTCATTGCATGTGTGTTCTTTTTAGTAACAACAATCAGAGTTATTTTCATGTGTGTTCTTCTCACATACCACCTATGGATCCCCTAGTGTCATTGCATGTGTGTTTATTTCATAATCCACCTATGGATCCACCAGTGTCATTGCATGTGTGTTATTTTAGTAACAACAACCAAAGTCAATTTGCATGTGTTTTCTTCTCACATACCACGTATGGATCCACCAGTGTCATTGCATGTGTGTTCTTTTCACTAACAACACCTAGAGTCATTGCATGTGTGTTCTTTTCACATACCACATATGGATCCACCAGTGTCATTGAAATGTGTGTTCTCTACAGAGACCACCTATGGATCCACCAGTGTCATTGCATGTGTGTTCTTTTTAGTAACAACAACCAGAGTCATTTTGCATGTGTGTTCTTCTCACATACCACCTATGGATCCACTAGTGTCATTGCATGTGTGACCTTTTCACATACCACATATGGATCCAGCAGTGTGATTGAAATGTGTGTTCTCTACAGAGACCACCTACGGATCCACCAGTGTCATTGCATGTGTGTTCTTTTCACTAACAACAACCAGAGTCATTGCATGTGTGTTCTTTTCACATACCACATATGGATCCACCAGTGTCATTTTGCATGTGTGTTCTCTTCACATACCACCTTTGGATCCACCAGTGTCATTGCATGTGTGTTCTTTTAGTAACAACAACTAGAGCCATTCTGCATGTGTGTTCTCTTCACATACCGCCTTTGGATCCACCAGTGTCATTGCATGTGTGTTCATTTTAGTAACAACAACTAGATCCATTTTGCATGTGTGTTCTTTTCACATACCACCTATGGATCCACCAGTGTCATTGCATGTGTGTTCTTTTTAGTAACAACAACCAGAGTAATTTTGCATGGGTGTTCTTCTCACATACCACCTATGGATCCAACAGTGTCATTGAATGTGTGTTCTTTTCACTAACAACAACTAGAGTCATTGAATGTGTGTTCTTTTCACATACCACATATTGATCCACCAGTGTGATTGAAATGTGTGTTCTCTATAGAGACCACCTATGGATCCACGAGTGTCATTGCATGTGTGTTCTTTTCACTAACAACAACTAGAGTCATTGCATGTGTGTTCTTTTCACATGCCACATATTGATCCACCGGTGTCATTTTGCATGTGTGTTCTCTTCACATACCACCTATGGATCCACAAGTGTTATTGCATGTGTCTTCTTTTTAGTAACAACAACTAGAGTCATTTTGCATGTGTGTTCTTCTCACATACCACCTATGGATCCACGAATGCCATTGCATGTGTGTTCATTTCATTAACAGTAGCCAGAGTCATTTGATGTGTGTTCTTTTCACATACCACATATGGATCCACCGGTGTCATTTTGCATGTGTGTTCTCTTCACAATCCACCCATGGATCCACTAGTGTCATTGCATGTGTGTTCTTTTTAGTACAACAACCAGAGTCAGTTTGCATGTGTGTTTCTCTTCACATACCACCTATGGATCCACCAGTGTCATTGCATGTGTGTTCTTTTTAGTAACAACAATCAGAGTTATTTTGCATGTGTGTTCTTCTCACATACCACCTTTGGATCCACCAGTGTCATTGCATGTGGTTCTTTTCACAATCCACACATGGATCCACCAGTGTCATTGCATGTGTGTTCTTTTTAGTAACAACAACCAGTGTCATTGCATGTGTGTTTCTTTTCGCAATCCACCCATGGAACCGCCAGTGGTCATTGCATGTGTGTTCTTTTCACTAACA